>JAOTRN010000927.1:0-13782 GCA_028566695.1 Bagroides melapterus
GTGACGCCCCTGTTAAGAACCGTTATCCAGAGCTCACTGCTTGAAAGCTGCACTGAAGACTGAAGATCATTCTTTCTTTCTGTCTTTCTGTGGATCAGAAGTGGAAAATATCATTTGTGTACAATTAAACACTTAAATAATAGACAATGATGTTTGATGGCTTTTTTGTTTGTATGTACACCCAGTGTGTGATCAAGCCACAGAACCGGCTCTGGTCCGATCCACAGAGGTTCTTCAGGACCAGATCATGGTAAGTTTGTTCTGTACATTTACAGTCTCTTACTAACAGCAGAACTGCAGCTTTACATTTACAGCGTTCACAACCTAATGTTTCTTTACACTAGTGTGGCACATTGTAGACTATTTTTTAAATAAAGAGCAAATCTCTGCACCACCTTGCAACAGTACATTATAGCTGTTGTTTTTAATAATCTCATTTTAAGGTCTACCAAACTGCTTTCTGAACATTTATGAATTTTAAACTAAAACTAATGAACATATTGCATATCTCTCAGTTGGTTGTGAGGAAAGAAAAAACAAAAATCATGTTTTCTTTGTGTAATGACCTCTGGACTATTCCACTAGAGGGGGTATTGGCAGGGGATTGTATTTCTTTGTTGTGTGTTCCATGTTCCATGTCTTTTATTTTGAAATTTGTTCTTTGCTTTGTGTGTCTTGCTTCTCTGTCCCACCTGTCCCTTGTTATGTTGTAATCATGGTGTGTATTTAAACCCCTGTGTTTGCCTTGTCTTTTGTTTCCCCTCATGTTTGTTGTGTTTTCTGTTCATGTTTGTTGTGTTTTCTGTTCATGTTTGTTGTTTGCATTTGAATTTGAATTTGCCTTTGCCTTTGCCATTGACTTGCCACTACTTTCGTGTGGATTTCTTATCTGTATGTGGGTCCTCTTACTCATTCCTTGGGCCCAAACACAACAGATCCAACAGTAAGGCTGTTATGCCTGCATCAAGGGGACAGGAACATTGAGGAATATGTGGAGGAATCTTGTGCTCTAGCTGACCAGGTAATACTCCATGAGACGGTCCTGCTCTCGTCGAGCCTCAGCCTGCTCACACCAAGCCTAAGCCTACTCATGACAAGCCTCAGCCTGTCTGCACCCTGCCAGAGTCCTCTGCCAAGATGGCCGCCACCGCCACGCCAGAGCCCTCTGCCAAGATGGCCGCCGCCGCCACGCCAGAGCCCTCTGCCAAGATGGCCACCGCTGCCACTCCAGAGCCCTCTGCCAAGATGACTGCTACAACACGACCATGGAGGTCCCCCAAGAGTTCAATGACTGCCATGACATGACCACAGAGATTGCCCAAGAGTTCACTGACTGCCACTACGCGACCATGGAGGTGGACGAGTTCACTGACTGCTTTGACCCAGGTCTGTCCATGCTCCAGGACCCTGTACTCCATGGCCCAGGTCCTCCAGTGCTCCACAGCCCAGTTCCACCAAAGCACTAAGACCTTTTTCTCCACAGCCCAGGTCCTCCAGTGCCCCATGGCCCAGGTCCACAAGTGGCCCACATCTCGGGTCCACCACGGCATGGGGATCTTCTGCTTCATGGCCCTGGCCCTCCACAGCTCCAGGACCTTCTGCTCCACGGCCCAGGTCCTCCAGTTCCCTACAGTTCCCTATGTAATGACCTTGGGACTATTCCCTGCCAGCCCACTAGAGGGGGTGTGTATTCCATGTTCCATGTCTTTTTATTTTGAAATTTCTTCTTTGCCTTGTGTCTTGCTTTCCTGTCCCACCTGTCCCTTATGTTGTAATCATGGTGTGTATTTAAACCCCTGTGTTTGCGTTGTCTTTTCTCGGTTGTTTTCCCCTCGTGGCTGTTGCATTTTCTGTTTATGTTTGTTTGCCTTTGCCATTGCCATGCCACTACTTTCGTGTGTATTTCAATGTTTTGTGTGTTTTGTGGATTAAAAACCCTCTTGCTCATTCCTTGGGCCCAAATGTAACACTGATTGGCACAGCATCTTTTTTGTGTTTTTATGCTTTGGACACCATTTACCGTGGAGCACTGAGATTCATAAATTATAAAGCCATCACTCATTATTGTGTGTTGTATGCTTGTGTTGGATGATCTGTCTTGTCCATTTATGGACTAAAACTCTGGCATATTCTCATTTATAATTCTATCCTGGGTATGCTTCCTTCATAGCTTCAGACCTTTCTGTAGAAAGCATGCAAGTAGCTACAGTCTTTGGTCTCAGGAATTCTGTCTGTTTACTGTTTACTGTCTGTTTCACTGGTGTGCACTGAACTGGGAAAAAAGACATTTAAATTTGCTGCTCCTGCTGCCTGGAATACTTAGCTATATCGTTCTCATTAAACATTCACTGCTGTTGTGAACTCTGTGTGTGTGTTTTACATTTTATATACTATTTACGTACTATTTTCATAAGTAATGAGTCAGAATTTAAAAGTGTCTGAACATTGTGTAAAAAGGAAATAAAGTCAGTAATCCTTAATTGATGTCCTTTAGGCTTCATTGGCTGAAGCTGATGAGAAACATCACAAGGCTGTGGATAAGCTGGAGCTGGGGAAGTCAATCCTGACAGACCAGGTGAAGATACTGCGACACACAGTGGAGGGCATGGGGAATAAGCTCTTTGATACTCTTTTGCAGTGTGATGAGCTAGAGAATGTAAGTGAGAAGAAACTCTTTCATCAAGTAGCACATTTTAATAGAATTAGATTGTATGAAGACTTTTTATGTTTATGCTGCATACTGAGGCTCATTTATTGTGTGTGTTGTAGTTGTGTGAGCGAGAGCAGGATGCTCACAGTGTTCTGAAGTCCAAATACCAAGAGATGATGGAGACTCTGATAAACAGTGAAATGGTACGTATGTAACCCGGTTTCCTAAGAAGGGAACAAGACGCTGTGTTGAGTTGCCGCTTTGGGAATGCTTTTTTGAGGAAGTTGTTTCTGAAGCTCTGTGTGCGCACACACCAATTTAATGTCCATAAAAGGGCACCTACATCCCATTACTCCAGCTCATTTTTGTCTGAAGGAAGCACAAATGGATGCCTGTTGTGTGGCATGCGATGCAGCTTCTCGTCCTTTTCTCAGGGAACCAGGTTACTTGCTATGAAAACATCAATACCTAAGCTGCCACGCACTGGTCTCCATGAAAGAGCATGAGCAGACTGGGAAAAGAACATCAGTAGCACTGCAGGACCTGGGACCCTGGAGTGGGGTCCAGATCCAAGCTATAGTAACTGATAAAGGTGTGTGGAGAGGACCAACCTGCTGCAGTACACTTCAATGGGAACACCCCTGAATAAGGTACTGGACGAGGAGATACTCCTAGTGGAATGAGCACTGATGCAGAGAGGCAAGGCGACGCCACACACCTTATAGGCCTGAGTAATGGCCTCTACCACCCAGTGTGCCAGGTGCTGTTTGGAGAACGGATTACTTCTGTTCTGGCTCCCAAAACAGACAAACGGAGGAAGAGTTACGCCACAAGCTTTAACAGTAGACATAAGTCCTCAAGGCCCTTTCCAGGCAAAGCACCTCTCCACTTCAGAGCACATAGTTTCCTAGTGGAGGGAGCCCTAGCATTCAACAGAGAGGATGGAGCTTAGGTCCACAAACCAGCCTCGAGCAGGCCAACGATGAGCCACTAAGAGAAGGTGGAGTCAGTCATGGTGCACTCTGGCTAGGACTTGCGGGAGCAGAGCTACTGGGGGAAAGGCATACAGACGGAGCCTCGGCCAAGGACCTATGGGAGAACCATAGCGGACAGTGGGTCGACTCCTCTGAGGATCCAGTTCTGCCTGGCCTGAAAAGAAATCCAGTTCCACCTGGCCCAAAGATCTGCCAAATGCCCCCCCCAACACCTGTGGATGGAAATGCCACAACCCGGGCCTCAGCAATTGCTTTGACAGGCAGTCTGCCTCCCGATTTACATGCCCTAGGATGAAAATCACTCTCAGCACAAGAATTCTGGTCTCTGCCCAAAGTAGAATCTGCTGCACCAATCTGAATAGGGGGCATGAATGCAGACTGTTCTGATGATTGATATAGGAAACCACCACAGTGCTGTCTGTGCACACTAACACATGGCACCCCTGAGCCAGTGCTGGAATGGACTCATGTGAAATAGACCCAAAGGGATAACGTTCTCCTCTGCCACAATGAGGCAACAGAGATTCTTTGGCCTAGCTGAATAGCCTGTACTGCTGACAGGATTGCATTGTGGTGGAGTCCCAAACTACCCCCAGAAAGTTGGTTCTCTGCAGAGAAAGCACACACATTTGTGGGTTCAACCTGAGGCATCTTTTTCCGGTTGATGATTGGCGAAATGGGACACTTCCACACTGCCATGAAGACACTCCAGCTGTTTCTGAGGACTGTAGTTTCTGTGACTACAGTTCCTACACACACACAACGTGACTTTATTTCCTGTCACCTGTTATCACCCAAATGAGGATGGGTTCTCTGTTAAGTTTGGTTCCTCTCAAGGTTTCTTCCTATTACCATCCAGGGAGTTTTTCCTTGCCACTGTCACTCTCGGCTTGCTCATCAGGGACAAACTGATTCACTACTCTCACTTTCCATAATTGTCTTTGATTGTGTACAGCTGCTTTGTGACAATGACCAGTGTAAAAAGCGCTATACAAATAAAATTGAATTGAATTGAATCTTGATGATCATAGCCTCTGACTGGGCTAGAATGAGCCAGTTGTCCAGGAAATTCAGTAAACGGATGCCCCTGGATATGCAGCAGTGCCAGGGTGGCATCCATGCACTTTGTGAATGTGCGTTGTGAAAGAGCTAGGTCAAAAGAAAGAAGACAATACTGGAACGCTTCACCCTGGAAGCAAACCTGAGGAATTTCCTGTGCTCTGGCAAAATGCCTGTGTGAAAATAAGCATCTTTGAGGTCTAATGATCTGTGCAAGAAAAGAGGAGCAGGCACAGACCCCACTGCACCCTGAAGCGCCAGAGGCAGCGGGGCAGAAAACACTCCTGAGAAGGACTCTTCAAAGAACCCCAGCCCTCGGGCATAAGGATTCCTTCCTAGTCCTCCTGGCCGAGATGACAGACCTATGGTCTCCTATCGACTGATGGGTCTGGGCTTGGGCACACTGGCCAGCCTCCCTAGTCTTAGACAGGGGGCTTGGGCCGCCACACTCGCCTTTTTTACAGCTAGGTGAGCTAGGAGGAAGTTGGGTGCAGCTCAAAGATGGCCCAGTCTGCTCGCCGCAATGAGGGATAAACTCCCTGAATGCTGCCGACTGGTGCTTCACCTCTTGCTGCTTGTTGATGACAGCACTACATCACTGAACAAGAACTGAGGTGAATTTGGGGAGATCAGGGGAATGGAGCCCTCTCCCCTGACTCCGTTCACTTGGTTTTCGGAGCTCCTGCGGCCATTTCTCCTGACCCGGAAGAACGTATGCTGCTCGACGATTGCCACCGCAAACAGTGGTGTTTGAGGAGCTCCTCGAGGTGGTGATGTGTGTTGTCTCTACATCGAACTTAGATTGGCCTGAAGGCCTACTGTGACACAAAGCAAATGGCAAAGCTGTAGTAATGTGACGTGGATGAACTTTTATCGACTTGCAGGCACGTAATGACTTCGAAACCCGACCTTTCCGAGCCATTAAATTGGCGTGTGTGCACAAAGAGCTACAGACACAACTTCCTTATCCTTCTTGGAATGAGATGAGGGAATAATACATAAAAGGGTATGAGTGTTAAAAAAAAAAGTGACATACCTTAATAAAACTATTTTGTTCGCCTGAAATAATTCAGAGCATTCCATGCAAAGAGCTATAGTTTTTGAACATTTACATCACCATTTAACAATAGGAACTATTGATAGGAACCACATAAAGCTGGATCTTTATCTCTCTACAAAAGAAGTGTTATCGAAGCTTGAGTCAGAGTAGTTGGTAGCAAACAAATTTCCAAGGATTCATTAAACATCAACAGAAGTAGAGATGACAATTTACCAATGAATTTCTTTAAAAAGAAACTATCATCAGGTTCCAGGCTTTATTGGACTACATTGCTTTCATTGAGACTTTTATTTCTTCAAGAGAGAGTGAATCTAGCTCCTGTACACAGTCAGAATCAATGGTAGAGTTTTCAAAGTTGGCCAAAAATTGATTCATAATGGTAGCATCAGCTGGAATCAGGTGTGAAATTCAGATTTATACAAGTTAGTATAGAATGATTTAAATGCAGCATTAATTTCCATAGGGTCTGTAACAATTACATTAATTTGCTTATTGATCTTAGGTATCACCGTGAAGCGGAGTGATATTTCAACTGATGTGCCAATAGTCGATGTGCTTTATCCCCATATTCATAGTAAGCTCTAGGTGTCTGCAATAACGTAGTGGACATGAGATCAAATTCTGTCTTAAGGTTAGGACATTTCTTAAATAGTTCTGGGGAAGGATTGGATGCACACTCTTGGTCAAGGAATTCTGAATTCTGTTAGTCTTATGTTTTTTATTACAATGGGAGGAGTATGAAATAATCTGCCCTCTGAGGAAAGTCATCAGTAACTCCCAAAGTAAAGATAATGAAGTAAATTTATTCTGTTTGAAACTCATCAATAGAATAGGAGATAAACTCACAAAAAATCTGCTAACAACAGAGTTAAAATGGCCAAAAACTGAATATCCAAAAATAATGGTGCATGATCCGATATTAAAATACTTGAGTAATCAACAGCAGCAACAGATGAGTTCAAGCTGCTATCTATAAAAAATCTGTTCTTGAGTATGATTGAGGAACCTGAGAGAAAAAGGAGAATTTTTAAAGTCAGAAAAAGATTTTGACATAACTGTGTGTGTGTGTGTGTGTGTGTGTGTGTGTGTGTGTGTTTTACACTTACACTATTCTTATGAGTAATAAATCAGTAGTTAAAAGTGTTTGAATGTGTGTGTAAAAGGGAAATAAAGTCAATGAAATTTAATTGCTGTTTTTTTCAGGCATCATTGACTGAAGCTGATGAGAAACACCAGAAGGCTGTGGAGAAACACCAGAAGGCTGTGGAGACCATCACTCAGCTGGAGCAGGAGAGGTCTATCCTGACAGACTGGGTGAAGACACTGCAAGAGACAGCAGAGGACATGGGGAACGAGCTCTTTGATACTCTTTTGCATTGTGATGAGCTAAAGAATGTAAGTGAGAAGAAACTCTTTCATTAAGCAGGTCCTTTTAATAGAAGTTGACTGTATGAAGAGTATTCATGTTTATGCTGCATGCTGAGGCTCATTTAACCAAGTTATTAGTTTTTTTTTCATTAATAGAGGTAGCCCACTGAATATATGAAGATTAAGCACTGACATTTGAACCCTTTTTTAACCCTGTGTGTGTTTTAGGAGTGTGAGCGAGAGCAGGAGGCTCACAGCCTTCTAACGTTAGAGTACAAAGAGATGATGGAGACTCTGACCAATAGTGAAACAGTACTGAAGGTAAATATTCTTCTAATTAAGTTATCATTGCTGTTGTTAACTCTGTGTGTGTGTGTGTGTGTGTGTGTTTTACATTTTAGACTATTCTCATATGTAGGGAGTCAGTATTTAAAAGTGTCTGAATGTGTGTGTAAAAGGGAAATAAGGTCAATAAGTCTCAATTGATGTTCTTTCAGGCCTCATTGGTTGAAGCTGTAGAGAAACACCAGAAGGCTGAGGAGAAACACCAGAAGGCTGTGGAGAAACACCAAAAGGCTGAGAAGAAACACCAGAAGGCTATGGAGACCATCACCCAGCTGGAGCAGGAGAAGTCTAACCTGAAAGACCAGGTGAAGATACTACAACACACAGTGGAGGACATGGGGAACAAGTTCTGTGATACTGATTTGCAGTGTGATGAGCTAAAGAATGTAAGTGAGAAGAAAAGATGTATTAAGCATCTCCTACAGTTGACTGTATGAAGACTTTTCATGTTTATTCTGCATGCTGAGGCTCATTTAACGTGTGTGTTTTAGGAGTGTGAGCAAGAGCAGGAAGCTCACAGAGTTCTGAAGTCGAAGTACCAAGAGATGATGGAGACTCTGACAAACAGTGAAACAGTACTGAAGGTAAATATTCTTGTCATAAAACTACTGTTGTGAAATGTGTGTTTTACATATTAGGTTAGTGCATCAGTATTTAAAAGTGTCTGAATGTGTATAGAAGTAAATAAAGTGAATACTTTTGTTCTTTAAGGCGTCATTGGCTGAAGCTGATGAGAAACACCAGAAGGCTGTGGAGACTATCACTCTGCTGGAGCAGGAGAAGTGTACCCTGACAGACCAGGTGAAGACACTGCAAGAGACAGTGGAGGACATGGGGAACAGGCTTTGTGATATTCATTTGCAGTGTGACGAGCTAAAGAATGTAAGTGAGATGAAACTCTCTTTTAAGCAGCTCCTTTTAATAGACGTTGACTGTATGAAGACTTTTCATCTTTATGCTACGCTTTAGGCGTGTGAGCAAGAGCAGGAGGCTCACATGCTTCTGAAGTCCAGGTACCAAGAGATGATGGAGACTCTGACAAACAGTGAAATGACACTGAAGGTAAATATTCTTTTCATCAAGCTACCACTGCTGTTGGGAACTGTGTGCGTGTGTGTGTGTTCGCACATCTGTGTGTCTGTGTGTGTTTGTATTTTACATTAGAGACTATTCTCGTAAGTAACGAGTCAGTATTTAAAAGTGTCTAAATGTGTGAAAAAAGGAAATAAAGTCAATAATCCATAACTGCTGTTCTTTCAGGCCTCAAACTGAGGAGACACAACAAAAGCTTGTGGAGAAACACCAGAAGGCTGTAGAGAACGGCACCCAGCTGGAGCAGGAGAAGTCTAACCTGACAGACCAGGTGAAGACACTGCAAGAGACATAGTGGAGGACATGAGGAACAAGCTCAGCCACTTTTAGGACAGCAGAGACACCTGGCATATGTGGCAGGGCATCCAAGTGATCATAAACTATAAGACAACTTCACCTGTCTGTGACAGTGACAGCTCCCTTCCAGATGCGCTGAACAACTACTATGCTCAGTTTGAGGTTCAGAACCACATAGCAGCAAGGAAGATCATCCCTTCTTCCAAAGACCAGGTACTCTGTCTCACCACGACTGATGTGAGGAGAACTCTCTGTAGAGTTAACCCAAGGAAGGCTGCTGGACCAGACAGCATTTCTGGCAGAGTACTCATGGATTATTCAGAACAGCTTGCGGATGTCTTCACTGACATCTTCAACATTTCCCTGAGCAGCGCCATTGTTCCTATGTGCCTCAAGACAACCACCATCATCCCCATACCAAAGATGTCTACAGTGTCCTGCCACAACGACTATCGTCACGTTGCACTCGTACCCATCATGATGAAGTGTTTCAAGAGGCTCGATTTGAGGCACATCAAGAGTCAACTACCAGCTTCACTAGACCCCTGCAGCTTGCCTGTTGTCCAAATTGCTGTACGTATGATGCTATTGCCACGACCCTCCATCTGGCCCTTTCCCACCAGGAAGCATAAATATGAATGCTGTTCGTCCAGTTCAGTTCAACATCCAACACAATCATCCCTTAGTACCTGACTGAGAAGCTAAGCCTGCTGAGCTGGAAAACCTCCCTCTTCAACTAGATCCTGGACTTCCTGAATGGGAGACCTCAGTCAGTCTGGATCAGGAACAGCATCTCCAGCACCAACACACTGAACACTGGAGCCCCTCAGGTCTGTGTGCTCAGTCTACTGCTGTTCACTTTGCTGACTCAGGACTGTGCAGCAATGCACAGCTCAGAATACATCATTAAGTTCACCGATGACTCGAAAGTGGTGGGTCTCATCAGCAAGAACGATGAGTCAGCAAATAAAGATTAGATGCAACAGCTAACTGCCTGGTGTAGAGATAACAACCTGTCTCTGAATGTTGATAGGACTAAAGAGATGGTTGTTGACTTCAGAAGTGCATAGAGTGACCATTCTCTGCTGAACATCGATGGATCCTATGTTGAGATCGTCAAGAGAACCAAATTCCTTGGTGTTCATCTGGCGGAGAACTTTACCTGGTCACTCATCACCAGCTCCCTCACCAAGAAAGCCCAGCAGCTTTTCTGCTTCCTCCGAAGGCAGAGGAAAGTCCATCTTCCTCCGCCCATCCTGACCATGTTCAACAGAGGGACCATTAAGAGCATCCTGAGCAGCTGCATCACTGTCTGGTTTGGGAATTGCAATTGTCTTAGATTGCAACACCTTGCAGAGGATAGTAAGGAAAGCCGTGAAGATCATCAGAGTCTCTCTTCCCTCTATCACAGACATTTACAAAACATGTTGCATCTGCAAAGCCATCAGCATTCTGGATGACCTCACACACACACAAACACACACAATGTTCACCTTCCTACCATCTGGAAAAAGGTACCAAAGCATTTGGGCCCAGTTTCTTTAGTTCCTTCCCTCAAGCCATCAGAGTCCTCAACAGCCATAACTGAACTATACCGAACACACACACTTGCACTCAATTGTGTGAACTGCATTGAACTGTACTAAATCAAAAACATCCATGAGGTTATGTTCCAGGACCCATCGCAAATGGTTTCACGGATGTGCGATGGAGTCATATCCTGTACTGTAAATGCTTATTTTTAGAGTTTAAACCCCAAATATGACCCCAATCATGTCCCAGTTTGTCTCACACTGTACTAGGTTGCACATGTTGCACTTTATGTGACAAGGACAACTTACTTTAAGTCCTGTAGGTCTGTGTTGTTTTATGCAGCACCATGGTCCTGGAGGTCCTGTTTCATTGCACTATGTACTGTGTCAGCTATATAGTGTTGATATGACAATAAAAGCTTCTAGACTTGAGGTTGTAGAGATCAGCTGCTTGAAATACAGCCACATCTGTCAGAAATCATCTGTGTTTACATCTGTGACCATTTTGTGACCATTTTGGTTGTAATGCACTTATTGTCAGGTTCCTGCAAGTTAAGTCTCCTGGAGTCTCCTAATATAAAAAAAAATCCTGAATGAAGGTGAACAATCTTGTCAATAATCTTTAAAATGTTTCCTGAAAGAACACGTAGCAGTGATGAAATAATGTGTAAATGTAAATCGTATTCACTCAGGTTTTGGAGTGAGAGAATTTTCCTGTATTGTGCACTGGCATGTGGCCAGTTTGCTAATGGAATGTTGAGGTGAGGGAGGGTTAAGTGACACAAGGGTGTCGCCACAAAATTGGTAAAATATATTATGGAAGGGGCATTATTGTAATGTTTTAAACAGTTTTAGATTAAAAAAAGTATAACAAAATATTTGTTAGTCTGCCTTCCTCAGTCCTAACCATGACCTGAATCAAATCAAGATGTCCACAACAACTATGCAGATGTTACAACCATGTTCATGTTACAACCCACAACCAGAACGCTACAACACTTTAAGCTACATTAAGCACTGGTTAGCTTGGTTAACATTTAATTTGCAGTGAATTTACATTAGTCTGACAAACTGCATTAAGACCAACGCTGCAGCTTCAGTAAAGTGTTATGTCTTAACTACAAATGAGATAAAACATCTAACTACAAGATCTTTATTTGAAATGAAGTTTGGAATGAAGAGGAGTGATTCAAGTGGAAGTGGAGATTCATTAAACCAATGTAAGTCCTTGGAGTGAATTCATTTTTTTACTTACATTTTCCTTAAATTCTCAATATATTTAGTCAAATGGTTTTCAACAACAACAACAAAATAGTACATTAAAATACATTAAACCAAAAGGTGGGTCAGTTGGTTTATCTATGGGCAGGTGGCTATAGGGGTCATCACAAGATAAAGAACCGGTGGAGCTTGGCTGTTTATCGTGCTCTCAAGTTTCTCCCTATTGAGGGAGCAGTTTATACTATTGCCCCTGTAGACAATCTAGGAAGAATTAGACATATCCATAGTGACATATTGAAGGCCTAAGTTAGCTCTGTATCTCCTGGCTGTTCCACTCCATTGCCCTCCCCATCATTGTTGCCATCCTCGGTAGGGGATTCCTCTAGTAAGAATGAGGTATTGTTATTGGTTCCAGAAGCCCCCTTGCCATCTACAACCTTGCCAAGTGGTATAGGTTCCATGTCACCACCTGACCCAGTTCCCATGGAGGTCAGACCCTTTCCGAGTTTTCCAATTTCTCATGTTTTGTTTGAGTGGCAGACTGCAAATTCAACCTCCTCACATTTGGAAGCTGTACAAATACACTTATATGAATGTTTTTATGAGCTGGTTACTATTTGTTTGTATATGATCTTTGTTTCGTTATTCATTTTTTGTTTCTTAATCTTACTGTGTTGTTAGTAAACTGATGGTTGCCCTTGGGGTTATTATTTTGAGTGTATGGTTGTGTGCATGTTTTCTTGTAGTTGCAGTGTATTTCTATGTATTTTTGTTTTATGTATTTTTAGACTTTTTATTTTGTCTTATAAACAAAAATAGTTTTTCAATCTTGAGCATGTTTCAACAGTTTATTGAAGGTGTTTGATCTCAATTAACTACGAGATATCTGTAAAATAACAGTTACTCTGCAAATCCTTTAATGAATATTTCTTTTTGTACTTTAATTGAATTATGATATTTTACTTTTATTTTACCGTTTTTTTACGATTTATTTTTACGCTAAAGTGCTCAGTGATCTGTTTTATTCTTTATTTTAGGACGGAATACGGGATTTAATAGTAGGAGAGCAGTTTAGGGTCATGGTGAAGGAACTATTGATGCAGATGAGTTTTTTAAATATATGCATTAATTTAATGACATCACACAATCACGTGATTTTTGTTTTCGTTTTCCCGGCTGTCAGTCACCAAGAGACGTCTGTGACGTCAAAGAACAGAATTGGAACTTTAATTTGACAAAATTAGAATTTGTACTAAACCCTGAAATTAGAACGCGGCCCTCAGAAATCTTGAACTTTGTGTGACCACAGTGTTTACTTAAGTTACTCTGACAAAGAGAGAAAAGAAATGGACAAATTTATGACAGTATTTAAAACGTCTTTACCGGAGCGTCCATTGCGCCCTCTGTTGTTAGTGACCGGAGCTGCAGCCGCGGCAGGCGGTATTTACTATTTCGTTAACCGGGCCGATGGAAACAAAACGACAGCAGACCCTGAAGATACAACCGCCACCAAAGGTACAACTATTTCTCAGTCCTGGTGTTAACATGTAGTGCTAAGTACTTCACTCCTGTAATAAACATTAATTCAGTATATTTGTTCAGTTTTTAATAAAACTAAAAGCAGGGACGTTACTAGGCTATTGTACCATGTAACATGTTAATCGCTCATTTAATTAGCTTCGAAAATACATTACAAATGGGGTAAGAAAATCAGCTACAGACCTACAAAACTTTTGTTATCTTGATAGCTTGTTTTATTGTTGGTAACCTGACGTCTTATCTCTCTCACTCTCATCTTGGCTCTTTAGAGCTGTTTTTCTACATCTGCTTGATAAAAAACAACTTCCGGAGATCCGTCAACAGGAATCGATAATAAAATCAAATAAGTTCGTCTTATTATTTTTAAACTTTCTTCAGTCTATTACTGTACGTCTTTTTTCCTAAAACATGCCGATGCTCCAGTTAGCTTGTTATTGTGAGGTAGAGTAGGTGAAGGTAGTGTGAATTTGGCTCATTTTTAAAGTTATTAAAACTCGAATAAGAGATTTTATTTTGCCATGGCACGTGCCCCAGTAAAATGGGTCTAGTGACGCCCCTGTTAAGAACCGTTATCCAGAGCTCACTGCTTGAAAGCTGCACTGAAGACTGAAGATCATTCTTTCT
>JAOTRN010000964.1:0-13779 GCA_028566695.1 Bagroides melapterus
CAGTGATCCAGACCCCTCTCCACTCTGCTTCCGGTGGATGATTGGTGAAATGGGACACTTCCACACTGCCATGAAGAGTCTCCAGCTGTTTTGAGGACTATATTTCCTACACACACAATGTGACTGTTTATTTCCTGTGACCCGTTATCACCCAAATGAGGATGGGTTCTCTGTTGAGTCTGGTTCCTCTCAAGGTTTCTTCCTATTACCGTCTCAGGGAGTTTTTCCTTGCCACTGTCGCCCTCGGCTTGCTCATCAGGGACAAACTGATTCACTACTATCACATTTCATAACTTTCTTTGATTGTGTACAGCTGCTTTGTGACAATGACCATTGTAAAAAGCGCTATACAAATAAAGTTGAATTGAAATGAATTGAAGTAGAACAGTGAAGTTACAGGGTTCTGAGGTCACGAATGTGCAGGAGTATAAGTTTTTGGGGTAAACCGTCCAGTGCAACAGAGAGTGTAGAAAAGAGGTGATGAATTCCGTCACCAGCTTTGCTCGTTGTGGGTAGGCATGGTCATCCATAATCACAAAATCTGGCCAACTTGCACCAGCATACGGTTGCACAACTAGTCTCAGGACTACCTGACAGGCTGCCATTTTCAACGATGACAAGCTCTGTCCTTCCACCTATGCCTCCCCAAACCATGACCAATGATCTGCCAAAACTGTAATGCTGTACAACATTTTGTGAAAAATTTCTCTGTCACTGGTGAGCCAGACCCTCCTATGCCTGTCTAGGAAGTTCATACAGAACCAGGACCCATCTGTGAAGAGCACTGTAACCCACTCATTCAGTGTCCACCTGCGGTGATCTGCGGCCCACTGCAGACGTGCCAGTTAGTGTGCTCTGGAAAGAGGCACCCTCACATCTGGTCTTCTGGCTCTCAAGCCAACTTCATGAAGTCGTCTCGTGGACACTCACACCTCAGTTGATTGCTGAAGGTCTTTTTACAGGCTGACTGCAGGCATGAAACAATTACTGCGAGCATGTAGGGTCAATTATCGGTCTTGATTTGGTGTTGAGACCCTTTGTCTGCCTCCATCATGCCTTCTATTCACACTACCAGACCTTCTGAACCTGTTCCAGACTCTGGAAATAACATTTTGTCTGCAACTTCATGCTGAGTCATGGCTCCTTGCAGCATCACAATGGGCCTATTGAGGTCAGAATCCTGCAATCTCACTAAACGTGGCATTTTCAATGATGTAAATGTAAATTTTCAATGGTTTATGACCTCAAGTGAAGCTTTCAGAGCCTTAAATGATGACCAGATCCCCAATTACGGACACCTGTGACAGGTTAATTGGTATTTAATGACAAACAATCATGTCTGGAAACCATCACAAGCAATAAAGGATGGCATTTCACTAATGACAACATTGACTAATAACAGACTTACATGTTATGCATGAATTGTGAAAAACACATTTTGGTTTTAGCACAACATTGATGAAAGGTTTTTACATACAATATGTAGTTGGTCAATGCATAATTATTTTAAAAAACCTTTATTGCTGTTTATACCACAGTCTATCAACATACTACATAATATTGCAGCAAAGAGCTACAGGTACATCTCAATAAATTAGTATGTCATGGAAAACTTAACTTTAATTGTGATGATTTTGGCTCACATTTAACAAAAATCCACCAATTTACTCTCTCAACAAATTAGAATTTTTCATAAGACCAATAACAAAACATCTTTAGTGAATTGTTGGCCTTCTGGATAGTATGTTAATTTACTGTATATGTACTCAATACTTGGTAGGGGCTCCTTTTGCTTTAATTATTGCCTCAATTCGGCATGGCATGGAGGTGATCAGTCTGTGGCACTGCTGAGGTGGTATGGAAGCCCAGGTTTCTTTGACAGTGGCCACCAGCTCATCTGCATTTTTTGGTCTCTTGTTTCTCATTTTCCTCTTGACAATACCCCATAGATTCTCTATGGGGTTCAGGTCTGGTGAGTGACACCATGGTCATTTAACCACCACTGGTGCTTTTGGCAGTGTGAGTTTGGCAAAATCCCATTAGACAATGAAATCATCTTTATTATCTTTAAAAAGCTTGTCAGCAGAAGGACGCTTGAAGTGCTCTAAAATGTCTTGGTAAACGGGTGCAGTGACTTTGGTTTTCAAAAAACACAGAGGGCCAACACCAGCAGATGACATTGCACCCCAAATCATCAGAGACTGTGAAAACTTAACTCTGGACTTCTGGACTTGGGATATGAGCTTCTCCGCCCTTCCTCCAGACTCTAGGACCTTGGTTTCCAAATGAAATACAAAACTTGCTCTCATTGAAAAAAGGACTTTGGACCACTGGGTAACAGTCCAGTTCTTCTTTTCTTTAGCCCAGGTAAAACGCCTCTGACATTGTCTGTGGTTCAGGAGACTCCAGACTGTGTAACAGTTTCTTGCCACAAGCCATCAGACTCCTCAATAACTGAACTGATTCTACCAAACACACACATACACACACAGCTCTGGACTGCACTGATTGGCACAATACACACTCCACAAATATACATACAGGTTTACAAACCACCAATAATAAACTGTTTAACAAACTGTTTACGTGCCATTTTTGCACATTTTGTTTTTTTCTGCATATTTGCACATACTACATTGCATAGAAAAAATTGCTTCTTGTAAAACTCATTACCTAACCATATAGAAACTGCTGCTATTTGCATTTGCTATTTGCATTTAATTTAATTTTCACAATTTAAATCATCACAATTAAAAGAACCAAAGACTTAAACTATTTCAGTCTGTGTGCATTCAATTTATATAATACTGTCACGACCCTGGTCTGATCAGCCTAGATCGCGTCTTGGTTTCTGTTCCGTCTCTCGTGTTTTGTTTACTGTGGAGCATGTGGCGCGCTGTCAAAACATTGTCATGTGCTCCGATGTTGCGTCACTCCCTCCCTATTGTTTCCTCGTTAGCGTTTCTCACCTGCACCTGTGCCCTATTGTTCTCTCACCTATTTATTCCCCGTGTCTTTGTCTCTCGTCAGTCCTTTTCCCATCACGCTGTTTAGTCAAGTCAAGTCAAGTCAAGTCCTGTTGTGTTCCCTCTGTTATTTTTTCCCCTTTTTGCCGGCGCCTTTCGTGCTCCTCCTGCTACCACGGCACGAGCGCTTCCTCCGTTGGGCTCGTGCACACACCTTTTTGCGCTCTCCCTTTCCTCGCTTCTCCGTGGCCATTGTCCTGTCTGCGTTTCAGTCTCCAGTGCCGTTTTGTGTTGGATTGGTTCTGTTTTTGTTTTTCAGTTCTGCCCACCCTGTCTGAGTCACCAGCCCTCTAGCCCGGGGTCCTGTGGATTCGCACCTAGTGCCACCTTGTGGTTTCTGTTTTTGAGACTTGCTCAATAAAGACTGTTTTTGTTTTGCACTGCATTTGGGTCCTCTGCCTCTGGTTCCCTGCCCTGACAAATACACAAGTTGAGTTGAAATACTTAAATAAATGAACGTTTCCATGACATTATAATTTATTGAGATGCACCTGTATGCTCTTAAAAATGTTTTAAGAGTTCTAATGAGGTTCTTTCAAATCTTATTTGACTGTGTTAGTCTGTAAATGAACCAAATTAGTTTACTAAAGTACTTACAGAAGTGTGCTGGAGAGGCAGTGGGGTCTACTGGCCCACTGAGTTCTCGCTGAGTGAACCCCTCAAAATGATTGTCTTTTTTTGAGGTGGCCTGCAGATTACAGTAAACTGTACTGTAATATCATAATAAGTGTGGACACTATTATTGTTGCCATTGGCTTGAACGGAGTCTATACTCTACAGCTTGTTTTTATGCAGCATGTCGAAATAAAAATGCTTATATAGAACCTGTCTCTAGACACAGTGGCCTTCTTTAGAGTTAATGCGGCCTCTGTCTGTCTAGCCTCTTTCAAAATGAAAAGCAGCATGATTACTGTTGCGAATTTTTACAATCATAATAATTATAGTAATCTAAGCAAATAATCCAAAAGACTTCTGATAAGAGAGTTCAGCTATAAAATGTAATAAAACAAGGAAGTGCAGGAAATCAAATACGCAGAAAAAAAGGGTATGTTGTAAATTAACCGAAGACCAGTCGAAGAGCAATCTTTTATTTATTGAAGTTGTTGCTGAATACTGAATGGCACGTCATGAGCAAACATCAATTCAAAGTACTCAGGTACTAGTGCCGACTCCTATTTATGAGTTGTGAACATGGGATGCCATACTTCTACTAAGTTACAAAAATGATGTGTAAATTATAAGAGATTACCTTGAATTTGTCAAAGGAAACTTGCACCAAATTAACATCTCTGGATCTGAATCCTCGGTCCACATGCTTTAACAAGGTGTGGGGGAGGGGAAATTGTGCTCAATTGTGCATTCATAATAGAAATACGTGCACATTTTGAGTCATTCTTGTTAAATTATCATACCACTGTCAACTATTTGTTTTTAACTGTTTAAAACTGCTTTAATTGTAAAATTTATTTTTTAAATTTTGGTTGAAATCAAATCAAGTACTAGTGTTTTTATAGTAAAGTTTACTATTTGATTTTACAGTGTAACAATCAAACTCAGTCTTCTCCAAATTAGAGAATAACAAAAAGGTGCATCTGCCTTCTCAGCATCTAACCCAGGTAGCAAAATTCATTTGGCCCAGATCTGGCCCATACCTTACACTGTCGTCTGGCCCACATACTTGTGGCCACAAGCAAGCCAAAGGTTGCCCGAATGTCAGTCGTGAATAAACCAAATAAACCAGAACTGGTCCAAATCTGGGCCAAATTTATTTTAGTTCTGGTTCAGATCCAGCATCTTGCTATGGCCCACATACTATGTGGAATGATGGCATTTGGACTGTCCACTCCTGTTTGCCAGATTTGGGCTTTAGCATTGCTGCATGTAAGCCAACCAAATAAAACAGGACTGGGCCAAAATGAATATTAAAGTCTCCAACGATTGACTTTAACTTAAAATTCAGTAAGAAATTCAGAGTACGGTCCTGGGGTCTGTAAATAATAATTAATGGAAACGAATAACACGGCTTATTGTTTGTGACTACACTTATGTTACTATAAAGAGTTTCAAATGTGTTAAAATTGTGTCCAGGTTTTTGTACTATGGACAGATTATCATTATAGATAAGTGTGACGCCTCCTCCTCTACCAGTTCGATGAGGCTGATGTATGTAGCTGTATGCTGGAGGACTTGCTTCTTTTAATGCTACATACTCATTCTGTTTAATCCATGTTTCTGTTAAAAACAGTATATCAAACTCCTGATCTGTTATCATTTCATTAACAATAAGCTCTTTAGAAGTGAGAGATCTAATATTTAACAATCCTAACTTTAGTTCAGAAGTGCAGGCTGTGTGTTCTGTATGTTGTGACTTTGAGATATCTACATTAATTAAGTTGCTAAAGCAGACTTTCTGAGTCTTTCTGAGTTTTAATTTAGCTTGAGGAACAGACACAGTCTCAATTTTGTGGATCCTGAGTGACGACTCTATGCAGCCAGAAGACGGTTGGATTAAGCCGATTGTCTGCTCCATGGCCTGGACTCTGGGTAGTAAACGATTAACTAGGCCTACCCTGAGACTATGTGCTATACTACATGAAAGGAGAACGGACCAAATAGGCAAGTTCTTTAAGTTAGCCCACTGAACTGAATGTAGCTTCAGGTGTAGATGGTAGCAAATAATGTCTGTTTTGCACTCTGATTCCACAAAAAAAAAATCCACAGCGGAAATATCCTGAGCCGTCTTGATGGGTCACCATGATGATGATGTCACAGCCTCCAACCTATGTAGGCCATATTCACCATTAAATCCGTTTTATGCCCCAAAAGTCAAGAAAACACACAAAACATTCATCGATTGACCCCAGGAAATCCTTCCTCAATCTTCTGGTCACAAGCTACACCACGATAAGCCTCAACACGATTAACTCCTCTCATGGAGAGAGAGAGAGAGAGAGAGAGAGAGAGAGAGAGAGAGAGAGAGAGAGAGAAACCCTCTTCTTCACGACTCCTACCTCAAATAAATACCCCTCCCTTGGTATTTTAGTGCCTTTCCTGGCCAGAAGCCACATGGACCCTAAATGTAACAGCACTGATGCCATTACACCCCCAAAAAGGCATAAGGTCTGTGTATATTTGTCTACTTGTCAGGAATGGCAGGTGTGGACCAAATGCATGACATAGTAAATTCAAATCAGAGTCTTTAATGAAGGTCTTCAAAGAAGTAACAAGCAATCCAGGAAATCCAGGAAAGAAATCCAGAGAACAAAGACTAGGCAGGGTAAACAGTATATCAATAACACAGATCCATAATCCAATTTTTATGTGAGCAGAGCAAATCAGGGTGAGCAAACAATTTACACTTACTACATAACTTACAATACATAACAGTCCAATAATCCAGTATATCCAGTACACGGTAAACAGGGAAATGCAGGGCAGGCAGTAAACAGCAACAGGGAACTAAACAGAGTCATGGTCCTGGAACAGGCAGAGATGACACGAGGCAGAGCAGGAATGAGGCGGGATGACAACTATCTGGTGAAAAAACATGTGTTGGCAGTGTACTTCATTGTGTTTTTGGAAACTGAAAGTGAGCGTCGCTGGTGAGATGGATACAGGATGCATACCTGACAAAGAAGTAAAGTAAAAAAGGGAACTATAATTTATAACCTTGACACAGCACTTAGGCCTGAAACATAAAGCAATGTTCATGCATGAAGCAATTTTATCACTCCAAGCCTTGAGTCACTACAAACTATGAGATACTACAGTATTTAAAAAAACTTTTGACCATAAATTAGTTTTCTTGCTTTTAATACATTTAAACTTGTAATCTTGTATTGCGTGCAGTGATGCTGCAGAATGTCCTGACCGATGGCAGAGGCTTGAACAGATGCAAAGGGGTGGGATGGATCCTTCACAATGGCAGAGGCTCTGCAAACACAGAATGCCTGGAAGATGTCCTGGATAGAGGGGAGGGAGGCCCCTATTATCTTCTCAGCTGTGGTTACTCTGGGCTGTAGAGTCTTTCTTTCTAAGGTTTCACAATTTCCATACTACACAGTGAAGCAGCTGGCTGGGATGCTTTACAGAGTTTCTTTGTAGAAGATGGTAAGGATGGGTGGTGGGAGGATGGCTCTTTTTAGTGTTTGTAGGAAATGAAGACGTTGTTGCACCCTCTTCACTGTTAAGTTGGTATTAACCAAATGACCACCCTCCCCTGCTCATCAGTGGCACCATAGTGGAGAGGGTCAGTAGTACCAGGTTTTTTTTGGGATTTCTCTGGAAGTCGACAACAATCTCTTTTGTCTTGTTTACATTTAAAGACAAATTGTTGTTGTGACACCAGCTCACCAGTTGTTCCACCTCCTTTCTGTATGGAGAGCTGAGCACACAGCCTTGTGGGGCACCTGTGCTCACTGTGATGTTCTGCTGCCACTGTCTGCTGTCTCTCTGTCAGGAAGTCTAGAATCCAGTTACAGTGTGGATTGTTGTGGCCCAGTAGAGTTTCCAGTAGGGATGATCATATTGGATGCTGAGCTGAAGTCAATGGACAACATTCTGACATACGTGTTTTTTGTGTCCAAATGAGAGAGGATAGTGGTATGCAAATGCAGATATATGCAAGTTGTAGTGGGTAGGTGGGCAAAGAGGAGTGAATATGTCTCTTGACCAGAAGCTCAAAGCACTTCATCATGATGGTAGTCACTGCACTACCATCATGATGAAGTGCTTTGAGCTTCATTATGGTGGTAGTCACTACTACTGGGTGGTAATCATTAAGACACCTCACCATTGACTTCAGCACTGGGCTGATGGTTGTCCTTTTGAAGCTCATATGGGACCACATCCTGGTTCAGGGAGATGTTAAAATGTCTGTGAGGACATTTTGCCATATTTACACAAACAACTATAAAATATCAGAATGTAGTGGGGGTTGGTATTTCATTTCATTGTCTTCAACACATTTCTTAATTTTTTTTAAAGTTCCAAGCGAATATAAAATGTATCACAATGTACTGGGGGCTGGCTCAAGTCAGTTTCCATTCACCTATAGACTTAGACACGGCAGGTTTCTGTTTGAATGGTTAAAGTGACCTGGAGCTATGTGATTAGATGGGATTCTAACCTTCCATCTTAGCAGCCTCCTACACAACCTTTATTCTTTGGAATGTCCTTTTGATTCTAGTTGTATATTGTCTGTGTCTGAAGATTTTTGATTTCCTTGTTCAGGAATACATGAGAAAAAACAATAAAGAGTTTCATTTGTCAGTCACTTTATTCTATTGTTAACTTATATGTCAAATTTAGCTTAAAATTAGATATGGAGCATTGTTTGGGCTGAATAGTGTTATGCCCCCGGATATTTTACTTACTGTAGCACATCACACAAATTTAAATTTTCATCAGTTTTACTCAATATTTCATTGTTTCAATTAGATAGTCACTATTGTTTGGGGTAAAAACTATAATGCCCCCTCATATTTTACTAAGCAGGGCAGAGAAATTAATAATTTTCATCTGGTCCACTTAGTATTTCATTGTTTTCACGACAGTTCTTCATTTTTTAAGTACTTTGCCATATTTTCACTAATAGCTATTAAATATTTCAGAATGTGGTGGGGACTGGCTTAAGTCACCATATGTTGCTATATAGAAGAAGACAGAGCTACATGGAACAACACAGAGCTAAGGACAGCGTTAAGTAATTTAGTCCTAGCCCCAAAGTGCATCTGTGCAAATGTAGGAAAGAGCAAAAAACAGCATGTAAACAGTTTGGTACAGGTGGTGCTGTAGACATGAATGTATATTGGATAAGTATGAATTGGTGTGGATCAGTGTAGTCCACACAGTTGAGTTTGTGTGTGTGCTCTGTATAGTTCAGTTCAAATTGTTGAGGAGTCTGATGGCTTGTGTAAAGAAACTGTTACAGGTTGTGAAGGCCCAAATGCTTTGTACCTTTTTCCATTTGGCAGGAGGGCGAAGAGCGTGTGTGAGGTGTGTGTGAGGTCATCCACAATGTTGTGGGCTTTGCAGATGCAGCTTGTCTGTGATAGAGGGAAAAGAGACTCAAATGATGTTACATAGATGTCCTCACTATCCACTGCAGAGTCTTTTGATCTGAGGTGGTGCAATTCCCAATCCATACAGTGATTGGAACTGTGCACTGATACACAGTTGTGAGACTCCATTGCTCACTGTTGTGGTGCTGGAGATGCTATTCTCGTTCCAGACTGACTGAGATCTCCCAGTCTGGAAGTCCAGGATCCAGTTGCAGAGAGAGGTGTTCAGGCCCAGCAGGCTCAACTTCTCAATCAGGTGCTGAGTGATGATTGTGTGAATGCTAAACTGAAGTCTATGTGCAGCATTTGTACACAAGTGTCTTTATTTTCCAGGTGAGTGAGGGCTAAATGAAGGGTCATAGCAATGGCATTGTCTGTGGAGCTGTTTGGGCGATAGGTAAACTTCAGGGGGTCCACTGAAGTTTGTAGCTGGGTCTTGATGAGCCTCATGATGAGCCTCTTGAAGCACTTCATCACGATGGGTGTGACTGCAACAAGATGATAGTCACTGAGGCAGAACACTGTAGACTCTTTTGGGGGTTGAGGGTGAGGGGGGTTAAGCACATAGGAACAATAGCGCTGCTCAGGGAAATGTTGAAGATGTCAGAGAACTGCACTATGCCAGGAATTTTGTCTGGTCCAGCAGCCTCAGCATTCATGCTTTCACAGAATGACTGATCTGAGAAAGGTAAAACTCCTGCTTTTATAAAAGGCTGAGTGGCTCCTGTATCATGGAGGATTTTAACTGATAACTAGAATCAAAAGATATTTCAACGTCATGCCCAACACAACCTGGAGCAGGAACAAGGCTCTTGGCAAGAGCAATGCTCTGAGACTTACTAGAGAAAACTTTAGAACACTTAATTCAATCGACTTATTAAGAACCTTATTCTGAACGTCTTTCTTTATTAAAGTCTTAGAAACTTGCACACCATAGTGAGCAGCTATCTCTAACAGCTCATCCTTATGGAACCTTATGGAAAAAACACCCAGACTAGGACACGCAACAAAGGCCTTCAAGTCAAATCATGCCATGGTTGAGGCACAGTTAAGCAGAACACAATGAACCTAAAAAGCAATAGTCCAAGTTTGTCCTATCATTAACCAATCAAATCTTGCACAAATCCCCACTTGTGCAAAAGAAGTGCAAAAACAAAAACATTATGTAGTAATTTCATTGGGACAAATGCTTTTGACAGGACAGGGGGTAAAAGGTAGGACTATATTTAAATGATCCACATATACAAGGTTTCTTACAACCACGGCTGGGTATCGTTAATTTTTTTCTATATATTTTCTATATTGATACCGATGCTGATACCTTGGCTTCGATAACTTTACTTTTTTGATACCAATTTCATAAAATGTAATTATGAAAGACTACATTACAAATTTCTTAACATAAAACTTTGTTTTTTTTATTTCAGTTTAGAGACTTTTTACAGACTCAAAGACCAAAAAATGCAAAATGAAGTGCAAATAGTGATAATATAGTTCAAATAGTGCAAAGTTTCAGGTCATGTATGTGCAACAGCAAAACAGTAAGTGAGGCTCTGTCACTGGTAGGGTTGCAAAGGGGGCATACATTTTCCAGCAAATTTCCAGAAATTTTCCATGGGAACTTCATCTGGGGAATTTGGTAATTATTTCCAAGTTGGAAAAATGCCATGAATTTATGGGAAATAATTAGAAATTTGGTAAAATTTATATAAACTGTATCATATAGGTGAAATGAATCACACACATGAGATGGTGTGCGTGGCATAGTTCTATAGAATAAGATTGGAAAAAAGCCTGTAAAAACACTAATGCAATGCAATGCACAGATATATAAAAAATTAGTTGAACAATATTTTGGAACTTTGGAATTGATGCAAATGAATAGAAATACTTTTTATTAAGCAAAGAATGCTGAAAAAATTATTATAGTTTATAAATTTTGAGGCGCACAATAACTCTAAAACTGATCAGCCTATTAGAATGATTTCTGAAAGAGGATAGGAGAAATAGAATAACAATTGTTTTTTCTCACTTCACTTGCCATGTCCTTTACAGCAAACAGCTCCTCAAGGGCAGAGAGCTTTGGCCTGTTCTGTGAACAAATTGGCAAAATATTACCTAGGTTTGGGCTTCTTTCAGCAAAGACGCAGAGGGTTGAAGTGTATCTTTTTAACTTTCACAAACTCTTCTGCAGTCTGAAAAATATGTTTCATATTTTTTTATTAGCAGTTTTAATAAGCACATTGGTTCACACTGAAAATGATAAGCTAATGTTATTGATATATGTAAAGTTATTTACCTGTCCTTCTCAATTGATTTCTTAAGACAAGGGTCCATAGAGGTGGCATGGATGGCAGGGAATTGCTCAAGGAATCGCTCCACCATCATAAACAGGCTATTCCACCATGTCTTCACATCCAGGATAACACCATGTTCTGGAAGACCTAGAGTGAAAAAGTGGGAAAATATTGAGAGAGGCAGAGAGGAAATGGATGTGTTTGGCTGTGTTTTTTCTTTAAACTGTTTAGCAAAGAGTTTTGCACCAAGGTTTACCTATTTTCATTTTTACTTACCGATAAGGCACTGCTTCTCTTTAAGGACAGGTTTGGCTAGGCCACCATTGCTCTGATTCTTCCTGCCTAGTGTGTGACTGAGGGTCTAGTGTAAAGCTTTTGAGGAGCAATATTAAGAGTGAGAGCAAAGCAGCAATTTTTTGTAACACTTTTTTACTGCCACATCCATATTTGCTGCATTATCCACTGTCACTGCAAATACTTTGTCCTTTATACTGAATTCGTCAAGAATATCTCCTATCTCTTCTGCTACAATGTATCCTGGCTGTGATGTGTATACTACCCTTGTATGTAGGACGTTCTCTACCATGCATACACAATCTTGCCTGTTCTCAAAACAAGTGAGCTAGTGTAAACAGGGGCTGGCTAATAAGGCCAACAGGCAAACAAAGACAACAAACAGGCAACATTAGATCTTCTGTATTCTAACATGAAGGAAGCTTGCATTGCCATTCCTCTTCCACCTTTGGGCAGATCAGATCATAAACTGGTCTTGTTCAAATCACAATAAAGGCCTGTGATTCAGAGACTACCGGTTACCACAAGCTCTGCAGGAAATGGTCTTCTGAGGCAGAGGATGACCTGAGGGACTGCTTCGAAGACTACTATCTGTTTGGACATTGTAGTTCCCATAAAACCTGTGTGCTGCTTCCTCAAAAACAATGGATTGCCATTGTCAAGGAAGTCCTGTAATAGAGGTAACTTAAAGCAGAGGACCAAGAAGAGCTGAAGCATGTGCAGGGGAAACTCAAGGTCACGCTTGAGAGCTGCAAAGGAGGAGTACAGAAGGAGAGTGGAGCTCAAGCTGCAGAACAACAACATTAGGGATGTCTGGGGTGCTTGAAAAAAGTTCCCAGCTCTGTGGAGGAGGATGCTGTAAGAGCAAACTAGCCAAACTATTTTTAATAGGTTTAATGGCTCAACCTCTGAAGTGATTGATTGCCCACTCTGCACCACTCCCCACCACCCCTCTGTCCATTGATAATGGAACACCTTTACACAACCCCACTTGTATTGATTGCTCACCCAGCACCTGTTCTGCTGACCTGGTGGAACCACTCCAGTACTTGTTCAACAGGAGCCTGAGGCTAGGGAGGGTGTCAGCATTGTGGAAGACTTGTATTGATCTCACACATTAAAGTCTTTTGAACGTATTTGCAGTGAAAATTGATTTCTCTAGTGCCTTTAACACCATTCTCCCCACCTACGAAGAGATAAGCTCAAAAGAATGGGAGTCGACCCAAGCCTGGTGAGATGGATCACAGACTACCTCACAGAGAGACCACAGTATATCCGGGTGAGTTGCTGCATTTCAGACACTGTGGTCAATGACACCGGAACACCACAGGGGACTGTGCTCTCTCTTGTACTGTTCAATTATACACATCTGACTTCCAGTACACCTCTGAGCTGTGCCATATTCAGAAATACTTGGATGACGCTATGATCGTTGCCTATGTCACGGATGGACAGGAGGGGGAGTACAGGGGCCTGATTGAGGAATGCAGCTGAACACCTCCAAGACCAAGGATATGGTAGTTGATTTTCATAGGAACAAGCCACAATCTCAACCTGTGTCCATACAGGGAGTTGACATGGAGATGATCAAGACCTAAAATATCTAGGGCTGCAACTGGATGATAGTTGGGACTGGACCATGGACATGGGTACTCTCTTTAGGGAATATGCAGAGCCATCTATACTTCTTTAGGAAGTTCACATCGTTCAACATCTCAAAAACCTGCTACACATCTTTTACCAATCTGTGGTCACCAGTGTCCTTTTCTATGCTGGAGAGGGAGCTAAGGCACCACTGGACAGACTGGTGAGGAGGGCAGGCTTTGTGGTTGGAACAGAGCTGGGACTCACTGGTAACAGTTGCAGAGAGAAGGATCCAAGAAAGACTTCTCTCCATCCTGGACAACACCCACCACCCTCTGAACAGCATATTCAGGAGGCTATCAAAGGTGGCCTCCTTACGGGGCTTCTGGGTACTGAAAATATATATATATATATATATATATATATATATATTGTAGCAAATTTAAGGCTCAAAGGTAACAGGGTTCGAACATCTATTTAATTCTCCACCAATAAATGTAAAGAAATTGGCTCAAG
>JAOTRN010001019.1:0-13773 GCA_028566695.1 Bagroides melapterus
ATCCTTCTTCTTAACGAAGAAGAAGCCTGCCCCAGCAGGGGAGGAGGAGGGACGGATGAGCCCGGCTCGGAGGGACTGCTGAAGGTATTTGTCCATGGCCTCTCTTTCAGGGACAGACAGGGAGTAGAGGCGACCCCTGGCCGGAGAAGTGCCTGGGAGGAGGTTGATGGCACAGTCATACGGTCGGTGGGGAGGACCCCGGACAGATCCGCTGCTCGTTCCTGCAAGACAGAAGGAGAGGAAAAACCAGAAAAGCGAGCAGCACCCAGACATGAATTAAGACAAGACGGACTCCAAGCTAAGACAGAGCTGCCTGACCAATCCACGTGAGGGTTGTGTTGCCTCAGCCACGGATGCCCCAGGACTACTGGGACCTCCGAGGAGTTCATCAGCAGCAGCACAATGTTCTCACGGTGATTGCCGGACATGCGAAGACTTACAGGGGGGGTGCAGTGGGTGACGGTGAAGAGAGATCTGCCCTCCAGGGAACGGGTCTGGACAGGGGAGGAGAGAGGCACAGCAGGAACCCCCCAGCGCTCGGCCAGGGCGCGGTCCAGGAAATTGCCCTCCGCGCCGGAGTCCACGAGAGCCTGGATGGAATGAGCGGTCCCCTGGAACGACATGAGGGCGTCCAATGTAGGAGGGATCTCTTGACCCACGATCTCCTCCTGGAGAGTCTCATTCAGGCCCTCCAGATAGCACGTGCGTAGCGCCTGCTCGTTCCACCCGCAGGAGGCCGCCAGGGTGCGGAACTGTACAGAGTAGTCAGTGACAGACTGCGTCTCCTGGCGGAAACGTGACAGGTGCAGGGCCGCCATCTCCCCCTGCGCCAAGCGGTCAAAGAGGCGGAGCATCTCCTCCCGGAACGTGGAGAACTGCTCACAGAAGGGGGCGCCCGACTCCCAGACGGCCGAGGCCCATTCTCGCGCCCTGCCGGTGAGAAGGGTGATGACGTAGGCCACCTTGGCCGACTCAGAGGCATAGCGGCGGGGCTGCAGGGCGAAGACGAGGGAACATTGGGTCAAGAAGGGCCGGCAGGCGCCAGGGTCACCGTCATACGGTGGAGGGTTGTTAGCATGGGGCTCTGGTGCCAGGAGAGCAGGAGAGTCGAGGGCTGCTGCCGGGGCGGACGCAGGTGGGGGTGCCGGGGCCGATGCTGCCGTGCCTGCCTGGAGGAAGTCGAGGCGCGCTGTGAGCTCGGCAACCTGGGTGGTGAGGAGAGCTCTCTCCTGGGCGGCCGCGACGAGCTGGGAATCATGTTGGCCCAGGAGAGCCCCTTGCTGAGTCAGCGCGCCCCGCAGGGGGTCCGGCACTGCTGAGTCCATAGATGGTCAGTCCGTTCTGTCAGGATGCAAACAGAGGCGGAGGACCCAAAAGCAAAGTGTTAGCACAACTTTATTGAGAAAACAGTCAAAATGCAGGTGAGAGAGAGAAGGCTTGAGTAGGAGAGTCCCGACGCGGGAGCAGGCAGGCAGGCGGAGCAGGCAGGCAGGCGGAGCGGCAGGCAGGCGGGCAGAAGCTGAAACACAAAAACACAGGGAGAGAGAGAGGACAGCTGGAGTCTGAGACGGTGGACGGGACAACAGCGAGAGCACAGAACACAGAGCGCAACGCGCGTGCCCGAGCGGAGCGGGGCGGAAGCGCGCGTAGCGAGAGCGAGGACAGAGCGCGTAGAGAGCGCGGGAGAGCGAGAGAGAGAGGACTTGGCTAGACGTGACTTGACTTGACTTGGCGAGACTTGACTTGACTTGATAGCGAAGAAGAAGAAGCAGAAAAACGCAGAGCGACAGAGCGACACGCACATAGCGACGGACTGACAAAGAACAATGACACACGGAGGATTTAAATAGGGAGGGAGATAAAGCGGAACAGGTGCAGGTGATGAGAGAGGAAGAAGGAACAATGGGGTGGGAGTGACAAGACACCGGAACACGTGACTATGCTTTGACAGCGCGCCACGTGCTCCACGGTAAACAAAACAAGAGACGAGACGGAACAAGACGCGGTCTGGGCTGATCAGACCGGGGTCGTGACAGCTGGTCCTTAGCTGGTCATGTACTGGTCTTAAGGCTGGTCGGACCAGCACATGAACAGCTAAGCACCAATTTAAAGCAGCTCAACTCAGCATCCCAGCTGCAAAACCAGCATGTGCAGTTTTATTTTCAACAGGGATTACGAGCAAACTGGAAGATTAATCATTGTTATGTAGTTCATGTGTAGTTATGTTATTTGTTTTTTTTTTACCCAACCAGTTTGTTGGTTTAAAATTGTATTATCCATTTTACAGGTCCTTCGGGAGAATGCGATTAGCGTTTAGTATCACCTTAAACCAGGAGACGCAGGCATGGCATATGCTAGCTCTGTACTGCAACTGCCACCTAGTGGTAGCTGCCTGTCTTGCCTTTGAGTAAACGTTTGCGTGTTTCGTCAATGCTAGGTATTTGTGTGTTTGTAATAAGATACATGCATAAAACGTATGTAGAGCATGGATAATTGTGCATGCATCTATTAATCATTTTGAGTCTAAATTCATTTCATAGGTCCAGCAGGAGTCCTCACAGCAGGGACACAGTCTCATGGGTCAGAGCTATAAACACTGAGAATAATCCTTTTGCTTTTCCTTCAATCATGAACATAGATTTAAACAACCTCTTCTAGCAAATAAAGCTTAGTAGTAGGTCTAAAATATTGGTTTTTATTTTCACCAAGATATAGTGATGCAAGCGAAGTAAATGTTGTGCATTGAGGACACGTTCCTAATAAAGTGGATGATAAGTGTAAAGCAATTTCAAAATGTGTAGAATAGGACGTAAACCACATTATTAGAATAATAAGCTACACAAAGCAAGTAGTGTTTTTATTTATTTTTTTTAGTTCTTTGTGGATCTGGAATAATTTTTTTTTTCTGTTTGGTTCGATTTTTGTCTCTGCTATTTGTAACCATGGTAACAGTTAGCGGGCTCAGGTCTTCTCTGACGAGTTTCTGAAGAGTTGAAGATATCGGTGAAGTTCTTAGAAAGGTTTGAGAAGAATCTGCCCAGCCTCTTGAAGACCGACTTCGATTCTTTGTGTGAAACTGGAAAGGAGAAGAAGCAGAGTTACAGCAAAATGACAAAACCCGATGTTTTATCTGATGATCAGGACACACAGTGCAGGAACAGATGAGACCTAAAACACGATCATCAAGCTCTATAAAAATCATCAGTTAATATAATAAACAAACATGAGTGTTATCATCATTTGTTCCAATTTAAAGCACAGGATACAGAGTACTGATGAGGGTCGATTATTATACACTACAGTATTATACATTATATTATTTTACATTATATTACACATTATAATATTATACACTAAAAAGACAAGCGGTGTAAATGTGGTTGAAAGCCACAGGTTCATTTTGTTTTAAAGACTTACCTTCCTGGAGATCTGCAGAGACAGAAGGGCTCGGAACGCTGCGCTTCTTCTTGGAATGCTGAGAATTATGAAGATAAAAAGACAAATCAGGATGCGTACGACTCCAATGACCTTAAAGAATGTGATTAATGCTGTAAAAGCCACTGATGTGTTCAATAAACCAGTCAACTATCAATAACTACAAAGAAACTCTTACAAAGTCCTGCAGACCTTAATGACCACCTTCCTGCTCATCCTCAACACAACATGAACTCTAGGCCTCGTCTTTTTCTTCTCCTGATCTTCAGCTGGATGTGGGGAGCATCCATCACTTCCATTGCTGATGTTTAACACATTCTGCAGTAAAGCCTTGGTGGACTCCTCTACAAACCTGTAAATGAGCTCAGAAGGAAACAGAACAGAGCATAACATGCTGTTCCTTCTCAACTGAACAGAATCAGAGAAACTCCTGCCAACATCCAGCTCGTGAACCAAGCCTTCCTCACTGATGTGGATAGGAAAGACACGGTCCTCGTCGCTCTCTGAGTCTGCTAATCCGTCCATCCTTGTATTATCATCAGCACTTTTAGTGAAGGAAGTGAAGAAAGCCTTCAGCTGATTGTGCACCACAGTGAAAATGTGTAGAGGAGCGTACAAACTGTCCTTGACTGAAAGCAGAGACGTCCTCTCTGAGTCTATGATGCTCTCTTCCAGACTAGAAAGACTTTGGAGATCTGGGGAACAGTCTGAGAAGCTTTTTGAGAAGGAAGCATCAGCATCATTGACCTGAGCTTCACCTACCTGAGTTTCTGATCTATTTCCCTTCACACTGATTGAACCTGTGGAAATATGTGATGTTAATCTCTTCACCAGGATATCACTCACAACCTCGGTGGCTTTATCGATGAATTGTTCAGCAGCAGCAGATTTCCGGATGTTCTCTGTGATGATGTCGAGCTCGGCATCAGTTTCAGTACAGACGTCCAAGAGAGTCTTGCTTTTCTCTGAAATAGCTTGCCTCTGCTCACAGATGAATGTGAACACCTGCTTGTGGATGTCCATGTGGATCTTCTGAGCAAAAGAGAGGAACCCCTGCTCATTTTCTGGTCCACACTGGTCAGTATTGATGCGACTGACAAGCATAAAATATAATTTCTCCAGAATTTCTGTGGCTGTGCTCTTGGCCAGCTCCATCAGTAAATCTTTTTCTGTCTCACTGGAGGCAGGGACAGAGGTTTGGGACGACACTGAGGCAGAAAGTTTTTGCTCCGTTTTTAGAAGAATTTCAGTGATCGCTTGTGAGGCTTTGCTCATAAACTTATCACTGAAAGTGCTCTCAGCATGAGAAGCTGATGAAGCACCATCAGGTGTCGTCACTTTGATCATCGTGGAGACAGAGTCAGAAGTCGAGGATGCAGTAAACCATGAAGAGGACCTGCTGAGGGAGACAACTTTTCCCAAGCCCTTCATTATTCCATCCTGGTGGGACGTTCCTGAAGTTGTCGCTCTGTTAAGCTTTTCAGAGTGATACAGACCTAAGAGCTTATCACAGATCTCATTAGTGCATGCAACACTGAGATAATCTATCTGTGAGATTATATTGTCAGCAGGTGATAAAGAACTCTCAGAGCAGCTCAGCCTTGGTCCTGACGCCGTACGCCGGAGGGCCTCCAGCATCGCACCTTTAATTTCCATGACGATTCCCTGAGCAAGATCACAGATGAAATCAGGCGCTTCCATATGGGAACTTTATACACACAGGGAAGAGAAAGCAGTAGGAGGAATTAATAGTATTTTCATGTCAACACACATTTACAGAAATAAATAAATGCAAGTAAAATAGCACAATCAGTGTTCAATTCATTTTCTATTTTTAAACAGCCATCTAATCATAAAACACAGAAATCCCACGTGATTTATCATTAAACTGTGCAGTAAAGTTGATCATTGTGAATATTAAGAGTGAAATCTGAGCAGCAGGAGGATAAAGTTTACCCCTGAGCTGTGGTGTACGAGGCAGAACACTTGCTTGATTGTGCCATTTTCTTCAGTTTGTCGTTCGCCTCGAGAATCACTTTGATACTAAAGAGTTCACAGAGAGGCTTCAGTAAACGCTGAATAATGGAAGATGACACCACTGTCACGATTTTAGTGCACGCAACTGCAAACTCCAACTTTGTGACCTTTTGAAGTAAAAGAAAGAAAATCAGCTTGTTGGATATGAAACGTGATTAGTGACATTACAAAACATTCAACCAAATGAAACCAGTTGCTGTAGTTGAAATGCAGTTATAAAAGATCCATGAGCCACATGATGTGATGATTACAACAGCATCAGTTAACTCTTCACAATACAATAAATAACACTATTATAAATAAATGTACAGATTTACACACATCACTGAATCTAACTGACTGTTTCTCACATCAGTAAAATTATTAAAATATTTCACAATTCACTGATTCATCTCTTCATTGGTCAACTCCATACTTATACTCTATATACTTTATACATATTTACATTACATTTGTTATTCACATACTCTTACCTCCCTCGTCATATCCCTGTGCACAGACTTCCATTCCCTTTATACACACACAGAGTAAATCAGCATATAATCTCTTATTCAAGTGTATATGGACTGAATGAAACATTATTGAGAGTCAGACATTGATCATACTCTTCACTCAGATGAAGAACAAGGTCCATAATGTCCCTGAAACACTTCGGTCTCTGGTCAGATGTAGTATTCAGAGTGGAGGCTCCAGCTGCTCCATTTTGGCTCCTTCTCTTCTTGTCACTCATCTGTAAAGAGCACATGGAGTTCATCAGACTGCTTTAACTGAGAGTTTTTAGTGAGCATAAATATTAACACTCATCCTGCTTCTGTAAAATTCATTAACTTTATGCTCAAACTGATTCACTGATTCACGTGGACCTGACTCACCTTTGAATCACAGAAGTATGAAACCTTTATCTACAAAACACAAACAGATCGTTATTAAAGTAGATTATGTTTTTAAAAAAAACAGCTGTAAGAAAAAGAAAAAGGCAGGGTAACAAACAGCGCTGTAAAAATAAATAAATAAATAAATAAATTCGGTTGAGAACCGATTCTTCAGTGATTTCTCGACATCGTGAACTAAAACGCGCGAGCCGCAAACGAGAGGTGTAAAGTTTATTCTTCAGGCCTACAGCAAAGTGATGAGAATAAAGTCAGTGTTCAGGAGCAGCTTCATTAACACGCCGTGTTTACTCAGCCCTGAACTTGGCTCGTCTTATTTTATACATCTTTTACACCAAGTGTGGCTTCTTAATTACCTCATTTTAAGTATTTTGATGACATGTGGGTTCACACAATAGCAAGAAGAAGAAGAAGAAGAAGAATTGTAGGAGTTTACCTGTCATGCAGTAAATCTACCTGGTAGAATTCAGTCCCTTCTCCTCACGTGTTCTCTTTCGAATTGCCCAACTGTAACGTCATTGTTATTTTCTCTGACGTTTTATTGAGCCATATTGGAGGCGGGCACAGTGTTTGTCAATCATTTTCCGCTAGAGCCAATCAAATTGTTGCGACCGTAAGCCAATCACGTAGCAGCTCCACTGTCCTCTGTAGTTCAGTGCTGCTGATGATACCGGATTTTTTTTTACCGCGAGATACTTGAAGCAAACTTTAAAACTCTGTAAAACACCGAAATATAATAGATTTTTAACGAAAAATCACTTCGATAAAACATTGCTTTCACAGGCTTTTATAGTAAAGATCAATCAAAAATCAATCAAGTCAAAAATCGTCAAGTGGTAAGACTAGCCAGGGTTTGCTAATTAATTTTTGCATTTTTGAATGAAGGATAATGTTTTTTAACCGACGGTAAAATGTGAGGAAAAACTAAATAATAGTTTGTAAATATTATTTTATTGTTTGGGTGATATTGTGTAAGTAGACCTGAATGTATGAAAATATGCTGGTTTGATGTTTTTTAATTGTCATTTTTCTCATTATTCTTCTGCCTGATGGCATGTGCATTATTTCTATTGTATAAAATCCTTCAAATAAGGACATATAAAATTATCAAAAATATATGCTTCTGACAATTAATAATAAAATACTAGTAAAATGACTCTAATAGTTTAGATGTTTTCTATTATGTGCAATTCTTATGTTTATTTACAAATCCAGTACACACCCTGATTAACATACACTAGTTGGCCACTTTATTAGGAACATCTGATCTTTCAGTTATCTAATCAGCTAAACCTGCAGATACAGGTCAAGAGCTTCAGTTAATGTTCACATCAAACATCAGACTAAAGAAAAAGTCTCTGTGATCTCTGTGACTAACTGTGGCAGGATTGTTGTTGTCAGATGGACTGGTCTGAGAGATTCACAGTGTGAAAGTGCTCCAGAAAAAGCTGCAGAAATCGTGTTATCTTCTCAACAAGGATCCCAAAGGCATGTTTCCATCATCTTGTTGAATCTATGCCATGGAGAACTGAAGCTGTTTTGAAGTAAAGAGACGGCCGCACCAGTATTATTTTAGTGTTCTTAATAAAGTGATAAATGAGTATTTTTAATAAGGGAACAGATTTGTAAACATTTGCATATGTAAATTCATAAATGTTAAACCCTTGCGCTGAGACTAAAAGATCTATCAGAGATCAGCTATATCTTCAACACCTCTTTTATTGCCACGTGTACGTGACCCAGTAAGTCTCTCTGAGCTCCACTAATTTGTGTTTGTATTTTGGAAAGAGAGAAAAAGAGAGGGGTGTGTGTGGGGTGTGTGTGTGTGTGTGTGTGTGTGTGTGTGTTGATTATTTCTTTAACCATGAACTAGTGTATGGCATCAAGCTTTCCCTGATCTTATGCCTGAGCAGAAATCTGAATTTAAATGTTATTATTCATTTGAATATTATTCATTCAGTTTCATTCAGTTTCAAAAGAAAATAATCTATAATCTGAACTGTCTTAATTAATAGAAGCTCTGTTTTGATTAATTGCGTAACAGCAAAAATCAGAATAACTTTGTCAGATGAACTAGATAACTTGCTAAATAACTTTGTATTAAGAATTATGCAGCTAATTTTACAAATGATGCACCTTCATTAATATTATATCCATCTTATTCAAATGTTATTAAAACACATCATTAAAACATTTACTTTCCTATCTACTATGTAAAAAAGATGAAAAACTGTATATATAAATGTTATTTTTGAGGGTTACAACGGTCAAAAATGAGCAGGAAGTGTAAAGGCCCTTTGACTTTAGTACATCTGCAGCTGCAGGACATCACCAGTTTCACACACTGCTCTAGTGTGATCTTGGCCCATTCTTCTACTTCCAGCCTTGTCCTCAGTTCATGAGGAAGGGAATCTATGGGAATTCCAGATTTCAGAAGACGAGCTTTGGCCCAACGGAGCAAAAAGAAAGCACCATCAACAGGGAAACAGGGGACTGGGAACACATGACCATTGGGGCAACTGGAGTACAGTTATTCAGTATCAGTATAACAGTAAGTATATTGTTCTGATTTTGTTGTTTTAAATAACCTGTGAACATTCTGAAAATGAAATAATAGGAGAACAAAGAAAGAGTGAGGAAGAGCTTCTTTCTGCAGGACATTTGGGCCTTCAACCAGGAGAACAGTGAAAGCCTGGACCTTTTCTATACATGCCACAACACCCACTACCTCAGACATATTTATTTATTTATTTATTTATTTATTTTTTCAAATACAATATACAATTTGTCTTATTTTTAATCCTTTACCTTATTTTATTTGTACCTTAGTGTTAATTGGCTATTTTGATATCAAGTACAATTGTAAAAAGCTTTTCACTACATGTCATACTGTACACTGATGTATGATTGTGTATGTGACAAAATTTGAATTTGAGAATGTTAGGTTTGCTTGAAATCCAAAAGGAACAACATGATGGTTAAAGACAAAGCACATTATAATGTTCAGAGACTCCATCAAGACTAACTATAAAAAAATAAAAATAACAGTATTTTAGGCTGTTAGTATCTTTAGTCTTACAACATACTGAACCTGAACTAATCTATTCAAAGACGGATTTAAAAGCACTTTTTTACGTCGCTCTGGATAAGGGCGTCTGCCAAATGACCTAAATGTAAATATGTAAATGTCTATGACATCATAACTAAAGTGAGAGTCAGAAGGTGAGACAGACATGAACACTTCTGAGACATAAAGAGTCCAAACACTCCACAGTCAGTAAACATGAGTGAACATGTGAGAGTGATAAAGAGACAACATCCAGACATCCCAGTTCACCAAACACTCTATAACCATCAACCAGATCTGAACCTTTACCTCAGAAAAACTATTTATAAAAATTTAAAGAAATATGTTTTCAGTCTGGACTGCATAAAAATTAGCAGCTATTTGGTATTGCCTCAATTAATGCTTTGAAATTCAATTAAAAAGAGTTCATCAATAAACTACAATGAATTCAGAAATTATTCGGATGCTCACAAAAGTTACTCACCTTGTTACACAATTTTGTCTATAAAATAAAAAAGCTTGACTATATAGTTTACAGTCACAGAAATGAAATGATTTATAATCACACTCTCTGTTTCCCAGATGAGGATGAGTTGCCTTATGAACCAATAATAATATCCCAGCAGATATTGTTTTAAGGCCTCGGAATGACGGTTTCCTCCTGATTTTGTTTAAGCTGTTTTATGACATTATCCAAAAGTTGTACACAAATAAAATTTTATTGATTTGAATGGTGATGTTTACTCCAGTCCACCTGGGGGCAGTAACGAGCTGCTTCTTGGACCATCAGAAAACAATGAAGAAGGAAAAACCACTGCAGGTATCTCCTGAAGAATTGAGTTATTAAAACATTTGATCGAGTTTAAACATAGAAGCTGCTCATTTTGTCCGTGTTTGAGGAATTAAAACTCCGTTCTGTTTCAAATCCTGAGGTAAGTTAAAGAGATCCTGTGTGGCCGAATCCCAAATTGATGTCTTAATTCCGGTTTAAGTGCACTTTAGGTATAAAATAAAGACGGTCTTCACCCTATGTAGTGTACTATTTAACTAATGAGGCGAGATTTGTAATTCTGTTTTATTCTCTATTTCTGTAATTCGACATCTTAATTCGTTATTTTTATATTTAAAGTATTTAAGATTAACTTTACCTTGTGCTAAAATAACAAATTTACTAACTAACTTTATATTTTTGAAATGTTTGAAATTTTTACAGAAATATTATAATGAGTTCATCAGGAGACAGACAACACACTTTCAGAAAGTCTCAGGATCCTGATCACTCACAGGTGAAGATTAGTGATCCTTTCTGTCAGTTCCTGATGTTAAGGTTTAACAAGCTTTTAATATTAATTAATGCTTTCTTTCCCTGTTCTCCTAATCAATCCAAATCTAATGATAATGAGGAGTGTAAAGAAAAGAAAAAGAAAAGAAACAGTTTTAGATCAGCACAGCAGGTCTTCAAACTTAAATGAAATTTATGAAGTGTTTTTTTTTTTTTTGCTGAATAATTGTTCTGGTCTTTAGCTGTGTGAGGATGTTAAAACAGAGTGTTCAGATGGAGGAACAGAAGTCTGTGTGAAGAAAGAAGAGATGCGGCAGCTTAACATCTACAGCCATGGACATGACTTCAACAACATACCTGAAGTTATCTCCATTAAAGAAGAAGAAGCTGACACTGAAGACCTTCTCTGTAAGACACCAGACTCTGTAGAGTTCAGGACCACTCACACTCATTATTCCTCCTTACACACATTCACTGTCCTGTACTTGGACGTTTGGGACTGAGCTTCTGCTTCTGTTTATTTAATCATCACTTAGTTATTGACCTGAATCAAAACTAACTCATACTCCATTTTACTTTTTAATCACTTTACAGCAGGTTAGTCTTTTAATTCACACACACACACACACACACACACTGAGTACTGTGCAAAGGCAAAACAGTACTGAACAAATGCTGTTAAATAAGAATGTTTTCAAAATAGTAGTGTTTTTATTTTTAATAATTAACAAAATGGAAAGTAACTGATTCCTGGTTCTTCTCTACATTGAGGATGGATCTTAATGACATTAGCTGTATGTTTGGGGTCGTTGTCCTGCTGCAGAATAAATTTGAGGTCAATCAGACGTCTCCCTGATGTTACTGCATGATGGAGAAGTATCAGTCTGTATTTCTCAGTATTGAGGACAGACCAGATCTCCAACAGTCTGAAACCTGCAAGGAACATCCAGCATGCTTCACTATTGCCTGTAGACACGCATTATTGTTCTTCTCTCCAAACCTTCAGTGTACAACCTGACTCCTGCTACAGCTAAATATTTCACATGTCGACTCATCAGAGACCTGCTGCCATTTTTCTGAAGCCCACTTCCTGTTTTTGTGCACAGTTGAGACACTTTGCCTTGTTTCCATGTCAGAGGTCTGGCCTTTTGGCTGCAGTTCTTCCGTGAAGATCACTTCTGGCCAGACATCTCCAGACAGTAGATGGGTTTCCTCCAGTTCTTTGCTGATATCACTGCTGGTCATCTTCTGATGTTGAAGTGAAGTAAGAGTGATGTGTTTGACCTGTGACAGTTCAGTTACCAGAGTTTGGTTCCTCACTCATTGTGAAGCTTCTACACTGATGTTTCTGTTTCATTAATGACTGGGTTTCAACCTACACATGAATCTGATGATCATCAGCACCTGCTGGTGTAACTGGTTAATCACACACCTTACTATGATCTTACAAAATTCCTGACTTGGTGCAAGATGTATTTCATTTGTAAGATGTACAGTAAGTATTTGTACTTCACATGTTCCTAAATGTTTGAACAGGACTGTGTGTGTGTGTGTGTGTGTGTGTGTGTGTGTGTGTGTGTCTACACCAGAGTGAGGAGATAAACAGCAGACCTCCTTCACTACATGTGCACTAATCAGACTTTTTCAGATGACATTAGTTCGTGTTTGTACACTTTAATCTAGATTTATTGTTGAGTGTTTAATTTGCCTCACTTGTAGTCTTTTTTTTTTTTTTTTTTTATAGTTTTTCATTGCTGAATTATTTTAACATGTTCTGTTTCTGTCGATCCTCCAGACTGTGAGGTCTGCAAATCCTCCTTCTTCAACAAGTGTGAGGTTCATGGTCCAGCGCTCTTCATCCCTGATACTCCTGTTCCCATGGGGGTCACTGACCGAGCCAGACAAACTCTTCCTCCTGGACTAGAGATTCGGAAATCTGGTATTCCTGAAGCAGGTCTGGGAGTGTTTAATAAGGGGAAGACTGTTCCAGTAGGTGCACACTTTGGACCATACCAGGGAGAGCTGGTAGACAGAGAGGAAGCCATGAACAGCAGCTACTCTTGGGTGGTGAGTTATTATAAAGTTAATATAAATATTAATATTAACAGGGTTCGTACTTAAAGTGCTCGAATTTTGAATTTTGCATTTAGAATTTAGCAACCTGTCTTGTTTTGTTGAAAAGTGTTTAATAGTGCTTATAATTAACCAGGAGGGTTAAGGTTAGGGGTTAGAGTGTACAGACACACGTCTGTTTCACCTTCTGTTGGCTCAGAATAGATATTTGCATTTACGTTTCTGCATATGTTATTAAAAAGCACATTTAGTGTAGTTTGTTTTATTATATTACAATATTGTTTATTTGTATAAATTAATAGTTCCTATCCAATGTTTTCATTGATTATTGAGAATACACTTCAGGTTCAATATGTTGCCTGTTGGTCTTAAAAATAAGGAATTGGTGCTGGAAAAAGTGCTAGAACGTTCTAGATTTTCATGAAGTGGTGCGTTTCTGAACTCTGTATTAATTTCTCTGTTGTTGAGTGTAATGCAGGAGTTATTGCGTCCTAATGCTCATCAGGAAAGCAGATACTGATTTAATGTGTAAAATGGGATGTGGGTTTTTGTTGCAGATATCTAGGAGCAGTCAGGGTGAAGAGTATTTAGATGCTAAGAGAGAGATGTATTCTAACTGGATGAGGTGAGGAATCTTACAGTTTATTATTTGTTGGATGAACTTTAACCTCTCATTGATCCAGCTCTTCTTCTCTTTCTCTTTTTTTATGCTTTCTGCTGCTTTGTCTCAAACTCTTAGATATGTCAATTGTTCTTACAATGATGAAGAGCACAATCTGGTGGCGTTTCAGTATCAAGGACAGATTCTGTACCGTTGTTGTCGACCCATCGACCCGGGACAGGAACTGTTGATGTGGTATGAGAAGGAATATTCCAAAGATAAGGGCAAATCATTTGAGCACCTCTGGAAGAAAAAGTGCTCTGTAAATGGTAAAGAGTTTGATTTGTTTTATTTAATACATTTTATATTTTTAAATTTATATGATATT
>JAOTRN010001154.1:0-13764 GCA_028566695.1 Bagroides melapterus
TACTCCTCCAAGTCAATAGAGTCGCCGTTGGTTGCAGCCTCCCTAAACATATCCCAGTCAGTGCACTCAAAACAGTCCTGTAGAGCAGAGATGGCTCCTACTGGCCAGGTTTTAACCTGTTTCAAAACACATAACAGTGATGTGGTCTGAGTCGCCGAGGTGGGGGAGGGGCTCCGCACGATACGCGCTGGGAATGTTTGTGCAAACAACATCCAGCGTGTTTGTCCTTCTCGTGTCAAACAGTTCCATGGCCAACCCTCATTCCAAGGTAAATCACAGTGGCTTGTGCAAAGTCACATTTGGCTAAATTTATTGTCAGATTAGTTTCTTTCAACTTTGAAAAAACGGACCTAAGGGACTCCACATGACTGTACCAGTCACAAGAATGTATGATTAAATCATCTAAGTATGCTATGCAATTTGGTACACCCACAAGAACTGTATTGACAAGTCTCTGAAACGTGGCTGGTGAATTTTTTAAACCAAAAGGCATCACTGTGTACTGTACAAAGGCATCTGGAGTCACAAAAGCAGACAGTTCTGAAGCTTTTGAAGTTAGTGGAACCTGCCAATAGACTTTCAGAAGATCCAACTTTGTAACAAAGCTTGCTTTACCTACTGTGTCAATACAATCGTCAATTCGTGGTAGAGGAAAGAATCAGTGACAGTTATGGCATTGAGTTTTCTATAGTCAGTCCATAGCCTAAAAGTACCATCAGGCTTTGGCACCAATACACAAGGGGAGCTCCATGGACTACAACTTGGAACAGCTAAACCATGTTCCAAAAGATGTTGTACTTCTTTACGTATGATTTCACGCTTGGTGGAATTAAGACGATAGGGATGTTGTTTTAATGGTGTATAATTTGTCACCTTAATATCATGCTGTAACACAGTTGTGTGGGAACATCAGTAAAAATGGAGGGAAACTCCTTAATTAAAGCCACAACATCTTTACGCTGAACCTCAGGCAAATGAGCAACCAACGAAAGATCATCAGACTCAAGAAGTTTTAAAATCTGCACATTGATAAGTCGAGCATCTAACTGGGCTGAAGATTGCTTAAGCAATTTCTCGTCAGACTCCAAAGATTCAGCAATAGCAACTACTGCTACAGTAGCTTTCTGCCCATCTTGCTCACTTTCAAGAACTGAAATCTAAAAAGGCCTTCATCATATTTATGTGACACACACAACTTTTGCATTTTCCATCTGGTGTGTCAATGACAGTTTCACTTAATTTCTTTTTTGCTATATATGGACCAAGAAACTTTGAAGACAGAGCGGATCCAAGAACAGGTAACAGAACAAGCACTTTGTCCCCAACTTTAAATTCACAAGAGACTGATTTTTGATCAAAAGATATTTGACATGAAAGTCTCTTTTAACACTTTTAACGGGCCTCTCACAGAATGCCCAAAAACTAGCTCTGCTGGACTGAATCCTAAAGACTCCTGAACTGCCTCTCTAGCAGCAAACAAAACCAATGGCACACCTTCATCCCAGTCTTTTCCACTGTCCATGCAAAACTTTTTCAGCATAGACTTAAGGGACTGATGAAACCGCTCCAATGCACCTTGTGACTCTGGGTGGTATGGACTTGTCATTTGATGTTGTACCCCTAGAACTTCAATGACCTGTGCAAACAAATTGGAAGTAAAATTAGATCCTCTGTCTGTTTGCACCACCCTTGGAAGACCAAACGTAGTAAAGAACTTTGTGAGTGCTTTTACTACAATCTGTGCTGTAATTCGACGTAGGGGAATTGCTTCTGGAAATCTTGTTGCAGTGCACATAATAGTGAGTAAAAACTGATTTGCTGTTTTTGTTTTGGGTAAAGGACCCACACAGTCTACTAACACCTTTTCAAAAGGTTCTCCCTTCATGGGTATAGGTTGCAAGGGAGCGGGAGGAATTATCTGGTTTGGCTTTCCTACCTTTTGACATGTCTCACATGAAGCACAATATCTGACTACATCCTAGCATAGCCATGGCCAGAAGAAATGTTTCAACACATGATTATATGTTTTTGTGATACCCAAGTGTCCAGACCAGGGGTGATCATGGGCTACACTCAGAACCAAGTGTCGATACTTTAGAGGAACCACCACCTGAAAAACGGCATCTTTAGTCTCACTTACGCACAAAGACCACTTTCGCATCAACAACCCGTCATCTAAAAAGAAAGTTACTTGTTTCTTGTTTATTTCCGTAACCTCAGCTACAGCGGTAAAGAAAGGGTGTAGACTTTGATCACAATGTTGTTCAGATATTAACTCCATTCTGGTAACAGTTTTTACCAGACAAAGGGCCTGTAAGCACCTGGGTTTCCACATAGGGTTTAACTAATTCAATGGGGTCTTCCTCTGTTAAAAATGAGTTGGAAATATCTATCTATCACATCACATAACATCAGAATATCTCGCTTGTGAACATGTTACTACACACGAGGAAAAAACCTCTTTCAGCTTCTCTGCCAGCTCATCTGCCTGGCAATCGACGCAGGTTTCAGTTACTTCCACTACCGGAACAACTTTTCCCCCAGCTAGGTCATTACCTAGAATAAAATCTACACCAATAACTGGCAAGACCGGCCGCACTCCAACCTTAACGAGACCAGTCACAACACCAGACTTCAGATACACATAATGTAGGGGAACACGAACATACCCCATCTCCAAGCCCTGGCAAAGAGCATAAGACCCACTAAAAGTCTCTTCTGATAAAGGAAGTAAACCTTCACGAATGAAAGACTGAGCTGCCCCTGTGTCACGTAAAATTACAACATCTTGTTCCTCACCTTCTGAACTAGACACTGTTAAGTTCCATATAACTGCTTCTATAAAAGATGTGTGCTATAATTTACCGGGGGTAAATGAGGGCTCTTATTGTGAAAAGGGGGTGGGTAAGAAAATGTTCAAGGTGGGTTGCGGATGTTGCATATGTGTTTTGTTTTTTTCTGTAAGCGTGGAAGCTGGACGGCGGGTGGTATTAAAGGTGTGATTGAATAGTTCTTGATTTTGTCATTTATCGGTTAACAGACACAACACCACAAGAAAGAAATGGTTTGTAGCATTCATCTGCATTTACCACTGACTGTTGAGAAATGGTTTTTACAAACCCCACACTTTTTGGTTGCTTGCCACCAAGCCCAGAACTCTTTTCCTGTTTATCCTTTTTTCGTTTCAAGGCAAAACAATCAGCAGCAACCTGACCAGGCCTGTGACAATAAAAGCATTCAATATTGAGTGACCTTGCCCTATTATAACTTGGTGGACTGACTGGTCTAGTTTGTTCTGATTTAAACTTCTGTTCCGCTGGAATTGGCTGCTTAGGCTTAGATAAGAACCATGTTTTATGTGTAAGAATAAATTCATCAGCTAACACAGCACCTTGAGAAAGCGAATTAACCTTACACTCATTCAAATAAATTGAAACACGTTCAGGAAGACAATTTTTAAAATCTTCCAGAAGCATTAATTCCCTCATTGTCTCCTGATTGTTAACTTTACTTGCCGCAGTCCACTTATCAAAAAGGAGAGCCTTCTCACGAGCAAACTCCACATAAGTTTGTGTTTGTGTCTTTCTGAAGTTTCGAAACCTCTGACGATAAGCTTTGGGTACAAGCTCATATGCACGAAGAATGGCAGCTTTTACTATGTCATAATCCATGCTATCAGGAACAGACAGTGAAGAACAAACCTCCTGAGCGTTTCCAACCAGCTTGCTTTAGAGCAATAATGTCCACAATTCTTTTGGCCACTTTAGAGAATTAGCAATTCTCTCAAACACACTAAAGTAAGTGTCAATTTCAGTCTCTCTAAAAGGTGGCACAAGCGCAATGTGTTTTGTCACTGCAAAAGAAGCACCCGAATCCACCACCTCTTCTGGCGTAGGAACACAAGGAGGTGGAGCTGGAGGCTCGGGCTTAGGAAAAGGGAGAGGAGTTAGACTCGGCTGGGTAAAAGATATGGGAATAAACTCCTTTCCCCTTAGATCTAATTCCCTTAGCCGAATTTCCCTCTCTTTTTCCAGTTCCATGCGACGGAATTTCCCTCTCTGTTTCCAGTTCCATGCGACGGAGCTTTAATTCATTTTCAGACCTCCGTTGCTCCGCTCGCTCCTCTTTTTCCAGCTCCAAGCGCCTTACACGTACCTTTATACGGGCATCCTCTCGGGAGCCTGAGGTGGGTGGAGAAAACGGGACAAATCTCGGCAAAGTCGCCTTAGTTGCAGGGAGAGGTAATACTGTTTCCTGACTAGCAGCCTCCACAGGAGTACTTAGGCCAACAACACTTACAGGGTCAACTGATGGACCTAGAAGATGCAACTCCACAAGTTTTTCCATAACCAGCCTTTTAACTTCTTTCTTTACTATTTGCTTAGAGACAGGAATTTCAAAATGGGCTGCAATTTCTAATAAATTGTCCTTCCTGCAACCATCTAACCCCTCAAGAGAGGTAGCACTTAAGAAGGCCTGCAGATCAAATGTAGCCATTTTCAAAGCTCCAACAAATTCAAGCACACAACATACACAAAACAGTAAACACAACAAAAAAAAAACAAACAAAAAAAACTGTACAGGAACAGATTTGTATATAGATATTTAGATATATAGATCCCGGACGAGCCCCCATTTGTTACGACCCTGATGCCGGCATAGGTCTAGGGGAGTCTCAGAATCGGCAACAGGAAGTTTAATGAGCTGGTGTGGGTAAATGAGGTGAAACTCACACGGAAGGAAAAAAACCCAAACACGGCCGGTAGTGCTTAAGGTTTTTACTTTGTGTTAGTGAATATGGAAAAAGAAAGTATTTACAGTGTTTTTATGAAATGGATACAGAAAAACACAGGGGCTGGACGAAGGCGGTGCTAAAGAAAAGAAACCAAGAAAACCCAAAATGTTCTTCCCTACTGCCGGTTTTTCTTTTAATCTATGAACTAAGCTACAAACAAAAGTGAAACCCAAAAGCCTGTCTACACTGCGCTTCCCTAACAAACATAAGTACATGGGGAGGCACCCGCCCCTTACCTGGAGTCAGGGGTGCCGCTAAGTGGGGGAAAGTTAGGATGAATCTAAGGGCCCATGCACTTTGGGGGCCCTCAGAAATCTGATTTATTGATGTAGATTGGGTGTGGTAGGGGCCCCAATCCCATGTTCTTTCATAGGGCCCAAAATTGCTAGCTCCCCTGCATGGAGTGTCTATATAATAAGACAGCCTGCATGTTGCGCAATGTATGAGCGCGCTCTTCCTTACCTGTCCAAGCCCCCCAACAGCGCGCAACAACCAATATACATCAAGAGCCAGAAAATACGGCAGGAGACCGAATGAATAACACAAAGTTCGAGCCCCACAGAAGAGCTAGGCCAAAAGGAATGCTGGAAAAGAGGAAGATGCGGCGACCCCCGGTCTCTTTTATAACCTGCAGAACTTCCGGACGCTGTTTTCCTTGGGCGGCACCTGCGCAACTTTGCTCCTCCCATCAGCGGCTTGAACATGGCAAGCGGCCAATACCTCCACGTAACACCTACCAAATTAGAAAGAATTTTCAGAATGATATGAGCTTAATTATAATTCCTAAAATTATATTATAGTATACAGTGAACTGCTGCTTAGGGGCTGTTATATTAATTGGATTTGTTATTTTACATTAATAATTTTGTGCTGCTATTTTCATTTGCTGCATTTTCACATTCCTGTTGCAGTCTTTCGGTTGCAGTTATTTTTTTCGAGGAACACTTTTGTTTTTTTCTAAAGACGGCCAACGGAGACCAAAATTCTTTCTCAAAATCTTTAAAAATAATATTCAGCTAAACTTGATCCATGAAACTTTATGAATGCTTTTTATAGTATCATATCATTTATCCACCATCAGTTCAGTGCTGACAATAAATTGACAGGTGACACACATGAAATGTTTAGTAAAATCAGATGGGTTTGGATGATGCCTTGCTTGGAGATTTGGAACAAACATGGACCTTCCTGCTGGAAATGTGTGCCTCAGCAGTTGTCCTGTGTGGTTTTACTAGATTTTTATACAATGCAGGAAGAATGTTTCTGTAAACTTCTGAATTCATTCTGCTTCTACCATCCTGGGTTAATTAAGTTTATGGGTCTGTTCTATGTCACTACCTGTAACATGTTTCACAGATGAACTTGTGTTTTCTGAATCATGAGCAGATCCTTTTTTTCCTCCACAATTTTTCTTTTCTATCATGTTGCTAGATGATCTTGGTTCTAGAACTTTTGTGCCTTGACTTTGTGTTTCTTTGTGAATTCTCACTTACATCTTGTGATATGGCTTCTATATTTCTGCTCTCAAATAATACTTCAAACTGGATTGTGATACCTTCAAATCATCTGCTGTTATTTTCCTTGACTGACCTGTTTCATGTCTGGTTGTCTCTTCTCTCTTTTTATTGCCACATGTTCATGTAATTACTTTTTTCGAATGGGGAAAATGTATATTACACAATTCTGTAAAGATGTTTTTAAGACAGTAGGAAATGAACTATTTAGGAAACTGTCATTTTAATACTGATTTCTGGAATGGTTTTGCTCATTCATTCTGATGCTTTTATAAACAGCTGTTAACCCTGGTTTGCATAGAGAAAAAAACAGATATTCTTCCTGCATGTCAAGAATTTCTTTATCCTGAAACAAAAATAAGACAGATGAGTCCTGATTTTAAAAAATGGTAAAATATCCTCTTTGTCATGTAACAGTTAAAGATAATGTCAATTGTACACACATTGCAAGTAGGTACCTCGGCAAGACAAGCTATGACAGCATAATTAAAAGGGAGAATCAAAATTTCCATACCTGTGGGGATTTGTAATACAAAGCTTTGTCCCTTGCACTAGCCTTCTTTATTTGAAGTACCAAAATAAATTTTGTGGAACACAGAACCTAACCATATTTACAACTACAAACTGATAATGATCAGCTTGATAAAGCAGGATAAGGCAAATCCTTTAACTTGTAAAGCATTTTCTATTCAAAACAATAATAATATAAATGAGGTCAAAAGCTTAATACAAGAAAGGAGACATGAAAATAGAAAACAGAAAATTCTCTGTATTAAGAACATCCTTAAATTACATTTATGTGTACACCATTTAGCAGATGCCCTTATCCAGAGAAACTTACAAAAATTCTTTGTAGTCTCTATTAATAAGATCCTCATACGAGTTTTTTGGGACAAAGACAAAGAATACTATTTAGCTAAAAACCCTGTTGCAGGTGTCTACTCCACATGAAGACACAAGACAACCTCATAAGTATGGACAGGAGAGTCTTGCAACTGACTGTGTCAAGAAATGCTGACAGGTTTAGAAGGATGGGGACTCATTACAGTTTGCATGATCTAGAAAAATGAATCTATAAGTGCAGTTTCTGTTGAGAATGCTGCTTTGAAGCCAGACTATTACGCATCTAGGAGGGATCAAGATATATAATAACCCATGGTGTCAGTCCATGACTAGATGTTAGGGGAGGAGGCTATGTAAGCTGGTCTGAAGCTAATGTATTCAAAGACAGATTTAAAAGCACTTTTGTACGTCGCTCTGGATAAGGGCGTCTGCCAAATGACCTTAAATGTAAATGTATGTAAATGAAGCATCATGGGAGGGGATCCAGTATGCAGGTCCTGGGTTTGCTAAGGAAGATAATCTGCAGGATCTTTTTGTCTATTTTGAAGAATGGGCAGAACATTCTGATAAAAGAAAGAGAATGAGAAGTGCAGGAATCAATTAGCAAATTATTCAAATGTTTTTCTAAAAGGTTGTATATTGTAAATGGAAGTGCAGAGAAGATGTAGCTTATGAAGATCAAGTGCAAAGGATTCCTGCTTTCCCATGTATCACATCAGATTTAACAGACAAGGTTGGTATGAGAGGAGAGGAGATTCATGAATACATTCTGTTATCCTTCTGGATCACAGGGAACCCCTGGATTCACAGACAATTTAGAGATTTCAATCAGCCTACAACACCCATCTTTGGATGGGAAGGAAACACAAACTCCAGACACAACCACAATCCTGGGAGTATGAGACAAACATGCTAACCACCAAGCCACAGTGACCTCTGGAGGAGATTCTAATACATTTTATTTGTATAGTTCTATTAACAGGGCACATTGTCTAAATCAGCTTTGCAGAAATAGAGAGTTTAGCATCACGTTTGGATTTCCTCTCCTTTCTCGAAACTGTTTTAAATTAATTCTCACCAATTGCAGCATAGCACATCTGAAAGCCAAGTGGCTGGGCGAGAAGTCTTCCTAGGTGTTTAAGATTACAGAGGAAGTCAGTGAATGGAAACCGTGAAGAAAATAACGGATTTTAGGATGGTAGTTGCTGCTCTCACTTTCTGCAGCACATAGCTCAAGAACAGGCCTACTTAATCAGTGACAATCAAGAGACAGGGCCAGGGAGCAGGCAAGCAGGCTAATCTGACCGTCTGCTATCTGTAATGTAGAGACTGTGTCTGTTTCCCAAGCTAAACAAAAATCTATAAACACTCAGAAAATTTATTTTAGTACTGTTAAATATAAGATCTCTTGCATCTAAAGCACTTATTATTAATTAAATGATTACTGATCAGAAATTTAGTGTTCTATGATTAACATAAACATGGATTAAACCAAACGAGTTTGTCATTAAATGAAGCTTACCCGCCTTGTTATAGTTATATACATCAGCCGTGTCTAATAGGAAGGGGAGGAGGTTGTTGCAGTTATCCACGATGACAAGCTAGATTCCAAGCAAGAATCTAGACATATGTTCAACTGTTAATTGTTATTTACAGACATCTAGAACCATTCTGAATTCCTATATTGTAGGGCTTAACCAGAATGTAATAGTACCCACTGCCTCAATCAAAAGCTATCTCAGACTATTATCTCATGGCATATTTGCAATTATATTTGCCATGTTTCTATATTAAATGTACATTTACACTTAGTGTCAATACTGCATTTACAGATTTTCCAATAGTCTCCTAGAATTATCTTCCATGATTAGATCACCGTCTTACTCCACAGAACTTGATCAGGCAACTGATTTAGTGTCAGTGTTTCACTACACTAGATATTAAAGCGCCACTTAAAAGGAAAATAATTAAAGAGAAAAAGAAGCACACTGGTACAATGACCATACACAAATATAAAAACAATCAGCTAGGAAATTATAACGTAAACATGGATCGAATTTCAATTAAAAAAAAGCCTTTATAGCTTCAAAAATTCTCTTAGTGCTAGATCAGTGTATCTTTCCAGCCTAATTGAAGATGACAAAAATAATCCTAAATTTTTATTTAATACTGTAGCAAAATTAACTACAAATAAAGCACTGTTGAAAAGTCCACATCATCTATTTGTAGCAGTAATGACTTCATTAATTATTTCAATGGAAATATTGATATCAGGCAGAAAATTCAGAACATTAATGTAATACCAAACAATTTGATAGATAATGCTGTAGATAATATTTCTGTTTTGATCAGCATTTGGATTGTTTTACTCTCCTTTGAGAGACTGACTTAATTTCACAGATTTTTTTGTCAAAATTATCAACCTGCCTAGTGGATCCCTTACCCACATTTTTTTAACAGATATTACCAGTAGCTACCAAACCCACTCTAAAAATAGTAAATTCTTCCTTTAGTACTGGCTATGTACCAAAATCTTTTAAAGTAGTTGTTATCAAACCTCTGATTAAAAAACCTGTTCTCAACCCAAGCCAGCTGTCCAACTATAGGCCAATATCAAACCTCCCCTTTATCTTCAAGATCCTAGGAAAGGAAATCAATTATGCTCATACCAACATAGGAATGATATTCATTAATTGTATCAGTCAGGATTTAGGCCTCTGTTATGGGGTTTAGATGCATTAAACCTGCAAAGAATGTTATTTATGAACGCTACACTTTCGGCTGCTGCAAACAGGAAGAGGGTGAGTCAATTGACAGTTTTGTCACTCGCTTACGGGAAAAGGCTGCAACGTGTGATTATGGGGCACTAAGGGACGAACTAATCAGAGACAAAGTAGTACTCGGCATTGCTAGTGAGAGCACGCGAAGACGCCTGTTGTGAGAGAGGGACAGACGGATATGAGGTTGAGATTCATGGAGCAGAAGAGGCTACAAGGGGACAGTATTAACGCGACATTCACACAGCCACTAAAAAAACTCACGCAGTGATGGTAAAACTACAGGGGCAGCCTGATTCTGCTGGAGAATGCTTATTTGCATGCAGATACTGTGGCATTTCACACACGAGGGGAAGGGAGCAATGTCCAGCTTACGGGAAAATGTGCATGTGGCACTGCAAACCATTTTTGCTAGGGTGTGCTTGAAAAGTAAAAGACTTGAGAAGCCGGTTCATACAATGGATATGCCTATCCCTGACCAGGAAATGGGAAAAGATGTTCATTCTACTGACTGCACTGGGGCTGTTGGTGCAAAAGGAAAGAAGCACGAGCTACTGGCAGGGCTCCATGGTGTCGAACCTATCACAGATGACATCCTCATTGTAGGCTGCGGCGAGACAGACGGTGAGGCGGAGCATGACACCAAGCTGCTGGCACTCATAGAGAGGTGTAGACAGGTCAAAGTCTCAGGCTCAGCATGGCAAAGCTCCAATTCAAAGTGTCAGAGGTTCGCTTTCACGTGCACATTCTATCTTCCACAGGCTTGAAAGCAGGCCCAGAGAAAGTGAAAGCCGTTGTGGAAATGCTGCCCCATCTGACGTGAAGGCTGCGCAGCCATTCGTCGGATTCATCACCTACCTGACCAGGTTCCTGCCATGCCTGTCAGAGGTGTGTGAGCCACTGAGGAGGCTCAAGGACAAAGAGGCAGTCTGGCACTTGCTCGCGAAACATGACACAGCAGTGGAGGAGGTGAAGTGTCTGGTGACTGACACCCGTGCTGCGGTATTATGATGTGACAAAAGCAGTGACAGTTCAGAGTGATGCAAGACAGCACGGTCTGGGTTGTTGCCTGATGCAGGAGGGCCAACCCATTGGCTTTGCCTCAAGGCCGCTCACACTGACTGAACAAAATTATGCACAGATTGAGAAGGAATGCCTCAACATTGTATTTGCATGCCAAGCGCTTCCACCACTATCTGTACGGACAAAACAACATTATGGCAGAAATGGACCACAAGCCCCTAGTTGCAATATTCAACAAGCCCATCTTAAGTTCCTCAAAGTGTCTGCAGAGTATATTGCTGGCACTCAGCAGAACCACCCTGACAGACACACACACACAAGTTCGTTACATGACGGGCACACAGTCTGCAGCCTGAGCATTGAGCAGTTGGAAGTAGAGCATATTAACCAGGCCAACTACCTCAACGTCACGGATCAGCACCCTCCAGGCCGTGAAGGCAAGGACTCTTAAGGGCTGGCTAGACCTCAGAAGTACCCCTCCAGAAGTAAGGGAATACTGGGCCTACAGGGAGGAGCTCAGCGTGCAGAATGGTGTACTATTTAAAATCGACAAAGTTGTTATCCCCAGAGCACTACGTCCTGAGATGCTAGCTCGTGTGCACTCCAGCCACATAGGCGGTGAGGCCTGCTACAGACAAGCACGCAACACCCTGTACTGGCCCAGGATACAGGCTGACGTCAAGGACTATGTAGGCAAATGCACAATTTGTAATGAATATGCCATTGAGCAGTGGAAAGAGTCAATGATGTCCCACAAACTGCCAACGCACCCCTGGCAGATTGTAAGCTTGGACCTCTTCCAAATCATGGCAAAGACTTTCTCCTGGTAGTCGACCATTATTCAGACTTCTGGGAATTTGACCTCCTCCCAGACCTCTCCCCTGAGACCACAATCCAACGCTGCAAAGTTCAGTTTGCACGCTATGGTATGCCTGATCGCGTCATCTCCGACAATGAACCTCAGTTTGCAAGTCACCTGTTCCAGCAGTTTGCAGCAGAATGGGAGTTTCAGCACATCACCTCTTCACCACAATACCCCAAAGCCAACAGGAAAGCGGAGTCTGCCGTGAAAATTGCCAAGAACCTGATCAGGAAGGCACTCAGCAAGGACAGGGATGCGTGGAAAGCAATTTTGCAGTGGTGCAACACACCGACAGAGGGCACGGACAGCAGTCCGGCACAGCTTTTGATGTACAGGCATCTGAGGACAGCTCTGCCAGTGGCCAACAGGCTTTTGGAGCCATGTGTGGTGACAGGAGTAGTGGACAAGCTGTGTCACAGTAGGTACATTTCCAAGGTTATGTATGACAACTCAGCAAAGGACTTGCCTGAGCTTACAATTGGCGAGGCCATTCGAATGAAACCGCTACCTGGGGACCAGACAGGTATCTGGAGACGCGGGTCTTGTATGCAGAAAGTTGCCCCACGGTCCTATTTAGTGGAAGTTGAGGGTTCACTGTACACGCGGGACAGAGTTGACCTGTGGGTGGCGGAGCCAATGCAGCCATGGATGCCTGAAAGCCAAATGGAGGGTATACCAGCTCATCAGACCCCCGTGTGTCAAAACGGGCCGGTGGCACTAGACAAGGAGCAAGGCAGGTCGAGGACAATTTATTAACTTATGATAAAATATTTTTCTCAGTGGTCAAGGACAATCAATGAACTTATAATAAAATATTTTTCTCCCTTTTTTTGGACCGACTACGCCACCTGGATTAAAGGAACTCACAATATAACAGGTTCGTTATCAAGGGTGGAACAGTGGAAAACACTAGACGAAAAACTCAAACACAGTTTGTTTATTACAATCATTAGAAACAAGGATAAAACAATGGATCAGAGTCCAAGTCCAAAGTTAAAACAGTCTCAGCCGTGCCCCACAGCTCCAATATAAATCCTGGTGTCCACCTCAAGATTCTCTGGTATGACGATGCTAAAGAAAAAAAGAGACAAACTACGGTGCGAAGTAACTCACTGACTCCTCCGTCTACATCCACTCTCGCTGCACCCCACTCGCGAGGACGGCGTACAGTCCACACGTGAAGCACTCCGGACCCGAAAACGCCGACGCAAGCATACCAGTCACGTCTCTTGCTCTTCTCCCCGTTTATCCCCTTCGATCGCACAATGCTGCCCCCTCGAGTCTCAGTTTCTACTTCCCTCAATAGGAAAAACACCTGTGGCTCATCCAAACTCAATTATTAGTTCCAGAATGAGTAGAATATGGCTTGGAATACAGCTTAAGAATAAAAAAAAAGAATAACAACAATCCACACGAAAACAAATCAAATAGCTCATGCATAATTACACAACACAAAACACACCAAAACACCTTTACTTTTACCCCTATCACATCACTACTCCCTAGTCGGTCATTGCACACACCTTGCCCACTCAAACGCCTGCATCACCGCAGACAAGGTCTGCTGCCATGTCATGCTACGGGTGGCTTTCCAGGCCTCTGGACAGACTAAATTTGTGACTATTTTTTGTTTGTTTTGTTTATTTGCGTTAGTTACCTCCCTCATTTGTTTTGTCATTAGGAAACGGAGTGAAGATGCCAGTGTGAACTCAGTGTCTATTGTCTGCAATGTTCAACCCACTTTAGGGTGAAAGACGACAGTATTTATTTTGTCAGCAGTATTATTTGTTAATCCAATGGATGTTTATTGCCAACTAATATCCAAGATGGCGGCGCAGCAGTAGCACACAGCGACCACTCCGGAACCAAAATGTTCTGTTTTAGCCCAAACTTTAAGGTGCATGGACACCAAAGACAGTGGTGTTCATGTATACGACCGCCAGACATTAC
>JAOTRN010001707.1:0-10984 GCA_028566695.1 Bagroides melapterus
AAGATGAATTCACATGAGGCATTCACAGCAATGATACCAAGAACTGCTATGGACTTCTTTGGACTGTTAGAATGGAATGCATTTGCAATTTCTTTGTGTTAGATTTAGTGGACTATACATTGTGATATCTGAAAGCCGCCCCTCTCTAAAGGATCTCAGGATTGGGGATATTGGGGATTAAATCGATTCACATCAGTGTTGCTGGTCTAGTAGTGGCTGTGATCTTCTTGAGGACACGTTTGGTATCTTGGGGAGGGTCAGTAGTGGCTGTGTTCAGCTTCTGAAGGCCAAGAAGCACTTCGCTCTCAGTGCGGAGTCCAAGGTATTGTTACATGTTGGGGATTGACTTACATATTTATGCTTTAATCTTCATAGACAGAGATTCCATTCCTAACTCTGCTTATAAAATTTATAAATAGTTTATAGATAAAAAACAAAAAACAATACAGTGATCCCAAGTGAATGAGTGATGATCTGACCTCAGTATCTCCAGTTTACAGTGTGGATTCAAAAGTCCAGCAGAGAGCAGTTTCACTCCTAAATCCTGCAGGTTGTTGTAACTCAGGTCCAGTTCTCTCAGACCGGATGAGCTGGAACTGAGAACTGAGGACAGAACTGTACAACTTTTACCTTTGAAACCACCTGCACACAACCTGGAAGAAGAATGATCATATATCATACACACAAACATACATACAGACAGAACTAGACAACTGGTCACAAAAAAATAGACAATTAAGTGTTCAGAGTGAATGTGTGATGATCTGACCTCAGTATCTCCAGTTTACAGTGTGGACTCTCCAGTCCAGAAGAGAGCAGCTTCACTCCTGAATCATGCAGGTTGTTGTGACTCAGGTCCAATTCTCTCAGACCGGAGGAGTTTGAGCTGAGAACTGAGGACAGAACTGTGCAACTTTTCTCTGTGAGTTTACAACAACTCAACCTGGAAGAAAAATAATAATCAAAATATAGGAATCTCTTTGTTTTTCCACACACACACACACACACACACCCACACACACTTGAAATCTACTTCTGTATGACTGTTACCCCAATCACACAGAGATGAATGCAGCAGGTGGAATCTAGTCACGGCAGCAGATTCAGCAATTTATTAATTATGCTAAATTAACACGTCATTGTAGTACACACTTTTTGATGCAACGTGATGGAAAAAGCACTTTCAAAAACACTTTAAAACACACTGCAGTAATACTCACACAGCTTTTCTAGAGGCTTTAACAACTGGCAGCATCCTCAGAAGACATTCCTCTGATGAGCTATATTTTCTCAAGTCAAATTTATCCAGATCTTCTTCTGAGTTAAGTATAATAAATGCCAGGGCTGACCACTGAGCAGGAGTCAGGATAAATCCACTAAAAAAACTTCTATCAGTTCTGTTCAGGTAAGTCTGGACCTCCTGCACTAGAGAACAATCATTCAGTTCATTCAGACAGTAGAACAGATTGATGGATTTCTCTGGAGAGCGATTCTCCCTGATCTTTTTCTTGATGTACTCAACTATTTCCTGTTTAATATGAGAGCTACTTCCTATCTGGGGCAGTAGGTCTCTTAAGAGAGCCTGACTGGACTCAAGTGAGAGACCCAGAAGGAATCGGAGGAAGAGGTCCATGTGTCCATTCACATTCTGTAAGGCCTTGTCCACTGACCTCTTCAGGAAGTCAGAGATCTCATTTGGATTTCTGTTGCGATTAATAATTCCAACAGGTTGCTGCCCTAAAACATTTCTCTTTGTCGCTGTAAAGGAGATCAGTGTGAATAAAGCAGCCAGAAACTCCTGAACACTCAGATGTACAAAGCTGAACACCTTCTCCAGGTGAAGCCCAAACTCCTCTCTAAAGATTTCTGTGCACATTCCTGAGTACACTGACACTTCTCTGACATCAATGCCACACTCTCTCAGGTCTTCCTCATAGAAGATCAGGTTTCCTTTCCGTAGCTGTTGGTACGCCAGTTTTCCCAGTGCCAGGATATTCTCTCTGGTTTGCTGAGGATCAGGCTCACATATCTGATGGTACTTTTGTTGCTTGTGTTTAATTTGAAAGATCAGGAAGTGTGTGTACATTTGAGTCAGTGTCTTAGGGATTTCTCCACTCTCTGCTTCACCCAACATTCTCTCTAGAACAGTGGCTGAGATCCAGCAGAAGACTGGGATGTGGCACATGATGTAGAGGCTTCTTGAAAACTTAATGTGTGTGATGATTTTATCAGCTAGGCTCTGATCACTGATTCTTTTTCTGAAGTACTCCTCTTTTTGAGGATCACTAAACCCTCGTACCTCTGTTACCTGGTCTACACACTCAGGAGGGATCTGATTGGCTGCTCCTGGTCGAGAGGTTATCCAGAGGAGAGCAGAGGGAAGCAGATTCCCCTTGATGAGGTTCGTCAGCAGCACATCTACTGAGGCTGACTTTGTAACATCACACAATCTCTTATTGTTCTGGAATTTCAGAGGAAGTCGACACTCATCCAGACCATCAAAGATAAACAGGATTTTGCCGGAGTCAAAGACTATTGATGTTAATTCTTTCAGTTCTGGGAAAAAGTGATAAAGAAGTTTCATCAAACTGAGGTTTTCCTCCTTTAACAGATTCAGCTCTCTGAAGGGAAGTGGAAACATCATGAAGATGTCCTGATTTGCTTTTCCTTCAGCCCAGTCCAGAATAAACTTCTGCACAGAGATTGTTTTTCCAATTCCAGCAACTCCTTTAGTCAGGACAGTTCTGATGGACTTGTCTTTAAAGAGGTCGTTACATTTGATGGGTGTCTCCTGTGTTGCTGGTCTCCTGGAGACTGTCTCAATCTGCCTCACCTCATGTTCATTATTGATGTCTCCACCCCAACCCTCAGTGATGTAGAGCTCTGTGTAGATCTCATTCAGGAGTGCAGAAGTTCCATGTTGTGAGATTCCTTCATTAATTCTTACAAATTTCTTCCTCAATTTGTTCTTAGACATTTCTTGATACGTCGGCATGAGCTCTAATAAAGAGAACAATAAACTATCACTTTAATGCATGTCCACCGATCACGATATATAATCTAATATTCACTTTCTTAGACTCAGAGTTTCATATTTTCAGTTATACTGTCTGATCTAATATTATGTCCCTCCTGTTTATATTACTGTATACATTAGGATCTAGTGAGTAGGACATGCTTGCATTAATGTCAATTAAAGTGAAAAAACAATCCTGAAAAGTCCTTACTGGTTTGTAATGTGTTAACAAGTTCAGTTTGGTTCATATCCTTCAAGATATGGAGTGTGATCTTCTGCATTCCCTCTCTGACACTTCTCTGATCTTCCTCCTCAGTCACAGACCATTCTGAGTAATCTGGGCTCAGGAGCTTCTTAAATCTCTCCAGCTCATTCTTCAACAAAGTGATGACTTTGTGTTCCAACTCCTAAAAATATTAAATGGTAAATAATCACAACTGGAAAGCAAAACCAGAAAGATTTTCATTGAGTCCACAACATGTTCTTATGGACCAGCGTCATAAAGTTAGCTTATTTGAAGCTACGTAACTCCTCCATACATCTGAGGAGAAATATCATGAGTGAATGAACCTGAAAATGTGCTCTGATCTGAGTCAGGATCAGGAGTTAAGGTAAAGGGTATTGAGGTAATAGAACACATACTGAAGGTGCCTACAGTACATCTGGGGCATTTCTTTAATGAGATAACCTCATTTGCCCCAACAACTACAAACTGTTGTAAGACGGACATAATTTACTGTCCAGTGTCACCCAAATGAAGATGAAGAACCCTTTTGAGTAAGGTTCCTCTCAACGTTTCTCTGTCTTCCTTCTAAGGGAGTTTTATCTTGCCACCATCACCTCAGGCTTGCTCATTGGGGTAGATATTAGAGATCATAAGAGAACTTAATCCTATACCTTAAATGTATTATTTTTATTTTTTTTTATATTATAATCTTTATACTTCTGTAAAGCTGCTTCATGACAATTAAAAGTGCTATACAAATAAAGATAAAAAAAGAATTAAAATCAGGTAGGCAAGTTAGATATCTGAGATAGAAATGCACTGGCAAGACTTTACAATGAGTTCAATCGACCCATAAGTTTAAGTTTAGAGAAACATGTCAAGATTAACTGAAAACTGGTGTAAGGTCAGTTTTACAACCTTAAATACAGCTTCGAACTGTTTCAAGTAGGTGATGTTTTCAGCCTTTTGTGTTCTGTGGACAAAAAAAATAAATAAATATATAAATAAATAAACAAAAATAAATATACAGAATTAAGAGTGTAATAGTAATATATTACATTAACGTGTTATTTGTATTGAAATGTCAATGTGTTCAGGAGGTATGTAAAATAAACCCTGTATCTGTTTAGTGCTCAAGAAATTCTAATGTGTTGATGTTTGTGTTTAAACAGGAAGTGATCATGACCAATACCAGGATTTGTTTTTTTAATTCATTTTCTTTGTGAAGCCTCACCGTGCCCTGGACCTCAGTTAGGGGAATTCTTTTTACCTGTATATTTTTCTTAGTCCAGTTGAACTGTCTCCATCTCGGAGGTTCAGTGGAAGTTCCTTCGAGTTGTCAGTCTTCATGGACACACAGCTGGGTTTAGGCAAGTCTGACCTCTGACCCTGAATCAAACTAAAACACAGCTTTGGTAAATATATATTCATCCTCACCTGTACAAACCCTTAATCTGATTAAACAAATACATGTTCCTTAGAGTTGATCAATTATTTCAGGCCTACAGGTCAACTTTCTTATTGAGCTCCTGGATGGTGCACAGCCCTAAAACAGATTTTCCTGGCCACCACTACTCCTCTCTCCAAGCAATAGCATGACGCCAGGCACCAAGCTGATGGCAGAGAATGCCATGAAAGCCTTACTGAAGACATTCGAGTGAAGAACAGACTAATGAGTACGGGGCCCACATTCTGGCACATTCTCTCTCTGGGGAAGCCCAGCTCGCTTCACTCTGAACAATGACGAGGCCAGTGTATGTATGTACTCTAAAATGCAAAATTCTGATACACTGTTGGCAGTCTTTTGTTAACACAGCAGCAGAGAACCACCGGTGGGACTACAAGTACAGGCACAACTCTAGAGCCCAAATGGACACTGTCCCCCATGGGGCCTGACACTGACTTCAGCCCTAACACCTCATGACTGAAAAAGTAGTGGAAAGGCTCATCATGGGCCGGGTTCTACAAGTTCTCCCCTCAGAGAAGAGCAAAGCAATTGGGCTTAGCCATCCCAGAGAGATGTTGGAGGCATTGGAGGCACCCTGGTGACCCTGGAAATAGGTTGGGCGAGCGGCATGAGACCTCACCAGCGACGAGACGCTATCTGTCCTGCTACTGCCCAGACCTCAAAGCTCAGGGAGAGCCAGGAGAGATTCCCCACTGGGGACCCTGTTGTTGGTGAGCCCATGCCCACTGAGCCGGAACTGCCGGTCCCGTCCAAGGCCCCAAAGCCTTGGCTAGCAGGCTGTGCCTTACATGCCTCACCTGTACCCAACAGTCCCACAATCTGGACTGTTGGGTACAGGTGAAAATGGCTTGGACTGATGGACATGCCCCAAGAAGTCTGGGAGGAGCAGCCCTCACCATTCAGGTCAGTCACAGACTACATGAAAGAAATACAATCTCATATTGACCAAATCACCCCCTGAGGTGTTGGCAAAGAAGCAGCCATACATTCCAAACTGGAAGCCCACCTGGCAAGCACTTGGTCTAGACCCACTTGTGCCAAAGCCTGATGGGAGTCTGTGAGTAACTCGGACCTCTGAAAAAGAAACAGGTATGTGTCTTTTTGGGCTCTGCTGGATACTATCATGGGTTTGTGCCTAACTTCTCCTCTGCAGGTTCCCCCCTCTCAGACCTCACAAGGAAAGGACAGTGGCTCTTCAGCACCACATTTGTTTTGAACTGTGACTAATGACACCAGTTTACTACATTTTCATGAGTGTATATAATTTAATGCTCTTTCACTGTGCCCTGAAACAGAGTGTAAGGGAAACAGGGCCACCAACAAAAAAAGCGATTTTCTATTAATAAAATATTAGCTTTCTAAATTATATAATCGAATTAAATAATCGAACTGTATCAAATCTGTGATTCTTAAATCAAGAAACAGTTCTTCACAGGATCCTGTTAGAAAACAAAAGCCATCTCGTAATGCTTTATATGATTTATTTAGCTTTAGATCATGTCTCAAAATATTTTTCCAGGAATACAATCCTTTAATAGTGATGAAAATAATTAATCTACTGATGAATATAAAAACTCTTTTTTTGTAAACCTCAGCAGAGATATGCTGACCTGTGCATTACACCTGGTCTTACTGGTTGATGTTAATGGGCTCAATAAATAAAAGTATATTTCTATAGTTTGCTTTAGATTTCTTCCCCTCCTTCAAAGAATGACAGAAAATTTTAAGTCAAATATGACAAATGAGTAAATGTGACATGATCAGTGTGTAAGTTTTTATAGAAAGCTTTTTTAAAAGGTGGTCATTCCTTTATTCATCTTTACCTTAGTGCAGTTGAACTCTCTCCATCTCTGAGGTTCAGTGGAAGTTCCTTTGAGTGGTTGGTCTTCATGGACACACAGCTGGGTTTAGGCGAGTTTGACCTCTGACCCTGAATCAGACTAAAACACAGCTTTGGTAAATATTTCTGTTATTCATCGTCACCTGTACAAACCTTTACTCTGATTAAACAGATACATTTTCCTGATAGTTAATAAATTATTTCTCACCTACAGATCAAGTTTGTTATCCAGCTCCAGGATGTTAGAAAGTCTTTTTTATATTTAACACAGAGCGATAGCAGTATGCTAACCTCACTTGGTCATTTTATTGCACTCTGTTTGTTAATAAAACAGCAGAAACACATAGACAACACAGCTTCCGATGTTCACAAAATATAGTGAATGCTCACACACACACACACATATGAACACATACACACAAACGCACACACACAAACGCATACACATCCACACTTTCACAGACACAAATACACACACATATTCACATACACAGACTGATAATCTCTCTCTCTCTCTCTCTCCCTCTCTCTCACTCACACACACACACACACACACACACACAGGTATACAGTATTTATGAGGGCACCCAGTGACTGTTATATTTTGTTAAGATACACACTCAGTAAACACACATGAACACACTCCTACACTGATGACTGTGACTAATGACACCAAGTTTACTACATTTTGACAAATCTATGATATTGTAATTTAGGATTTATTATTTATTGCCCTTCTAATGTGCCCTGAAACATAGTGTGGGGAAAACAGGGCCACCAAAAACAAAATTCTATTCTATTAATAAAGTATTAACTTTCTTTTAATTTACATAATCTAATCTGTGATTCTTAAATCAATAAACGTTTTTTCACAGTATCCTGTTAGAAAACAAAAGCCATCTCGTAATGCTTTATATGATTTATTTAGCTTTAGATGGTGTTAGTATGTATAAAAATCACATGACGTGACATGACGTGACATGATCAGTAAGTTTTTATAGAAACCTTTTTTAAAAGGTGGTCATTCCTTTACTAATCTTTACCTTAGTGCAGTTGAACTCTCTCCATCTCTGAGGTTCAGTGGAAGTTCCTTCGAGTGGTTGGTCTTCATGGACACACAGCTGGGTTTAGGCGAGTTTGACCTCTGACCCTGAATCAGACTAAAACACAGCTTTGATAAATATTTCTGTTATTCATCTTCACCTGTACAAACCTTTACTCTGATTAAACAGATACATTTTCCTGGTAGTTGATCAATTATTTCTCACCTACAGATCATCAAGTTTGTTATCCAGCTCCTAGATGTTAGAAAGTATTTTTTTATATTTAACGCAGGACGATAGCAGTATGCTAACTTTGATTGGTCATTTTATTGTTAATAAAACATCAGAAACACATAAACACAGCTTCCGATGCTACCGGCATTCACAAAATGTAGTGGTATGGACATATATCTAGAAGAGTTTGAATGTTGTACTAAAATAAATCCAATAAAGTTGTTCTGACTACATGCATACATATATACATTGATTCCTGCTTATCCATAACCGGGTTGCGGGTGCAGCAGTCTAAGCTGGGATGCCCAGACTTCCCTCTCCATAGCCACATCCTTCAACTCTTCCGAGGCGTTCCTCAACTGGCACTCCTCCCGGGTGACAGAGCTCTTTACCCTATCTCTAAGGGAACGCCCCGCCACCTTACGGAGGAAACTCATTTCAGCCGCCTGTACCCGGAATCTTGTCCGTTTGGTCATGACCCAAAGCTCTTGACCATAAGTAAGAGTAGGAATGTAGATTGACTAGTAAATCGAGAGCTTCACCAAAACAGACCAGTACATAGACCGCATTGCTGCTGCCGCTACACCAATCTGTCTGTCAATCTCATGCTCCATCCTACCCTCACTTGTAAACAAAACCTTGACATACTCAAACTCCTTCACTTGAGGGAGAAACACCCCTCCACCCTGGAGGGAAGAAATCATCTTTTTCTGGTCGAGAACCATGGTCACGGATTTGGAGGTGCCGATCATCATCCCAGCCGATTTGTACTTGGTTTGCGAACTGCCCCAGTGCAAGCTGTAAGTCCTGGCTCGAAGAAGCCAACAGGATAGCATCATCTGCAAAAAGCAGAGATGAATTACTATGGTCCCCAAACTGGACTCCCTCCACCACCTGGCTGCACCTAGCACTTCTGTCCATAAAAGTAATGAACAGTACCAATGACAAAGGACAGCCCTGCCAGAGTCCAACGTGCACTGGGAACAGATCCAACTTACAGCCGGCAATGCGAACGAAGCTCCTGCTCCGGTCATAGAGACAGAACAGCCCTTAACAGAGGGCCATGGACCCCATACTCCCAGAGCACCTCCCAAAAAATTCCATGATGGACATGGTCGAATGCCTTCTCCAAGTCCACAAAACACATGTACTGGTTGGACAAACTCCCATGAACCCTGAAGGTGAAGGGTATAGACATAGTCCAGTGTCCCACAGCCAGTGTCCCTCCTCCTGAATCCGAGGTTCAACTAAAGGTCGGACTCTCCTCTCCAGTACCCTGGAATAGACTTTCCCTGGGAGGCTGAGGAGTGTGATCCCCCTTTGGATAGAACACACCCTCTGATCCTCCTTCTTGAAGAGAGGGACCACCACCCCGGTCGCCCAGTCCAGAGGCACTGTCCCTGACTGCCATGCTATGTTTCAGAGACGTGTCAACCAAGACATCCCCACAACATCCAGAGACTTAAGGTACTCAGGGCAAATCTCATCCACTCCCAGTGCCTTGCCACGAAGGAGCTGCTGCTCTACCTCAGTGACTTCAGCTTGGGTAATGGATGACTCTACCTCTGAGACCTCAGTCTCTACTTCCTCTACAGATTGAGGAGATCCTCGAAGTATTCCTTCTGCCTTCCAACAATATCCCCAGTCAAAGTCAGCAACTCTCCACCCGCACCATAACCAGGCTTACCCCTTCTGAGGCACTGGGCTGCAGCTCGCTTGGCCTGCCGGTACTCATCAGCTGCCTCCAGGGTCCCACGAGCCAATCAGGCTCGATAGGACTCTTTCCTCAGCTTGACTGCATGTCTTACTTCCAGTGTCCACCACTGGGTTCGGGGATTGCTATCATGACAGGCACCAGAGAGCTTACGGCCACAGCTACTGGTGGCTGCGTCGACAATGGAGGAGGAGAATATGGTCCACTCAGACCCTGTCCCCAACCTCCCTCAGACATTCCCAACAGACCCCCACAATACGTTTGGGTCTGCCAAGTCTGTCCGGCATCCTCCTCTGCATGGGGATCCAACTTACCACCAGGTGGTGATCAGTTGAGAGCTCAGCCCCTCTCTTTACCCGAGTGTTCAAGACATATGGCCGAAGGTCAGGTGACACAACCACAAAGTCAATCATTGACCTCCGGCCTAAGGTGTCCTGGTACCACGTGTACTGATGGGCACCCTTATGCCTGAACATGGTGTTTGTTATGGATAAACTATGACTAGCACAGAAGTCCAATAATAGAACACCACTCGAGTTCAGATCGGGGAGGGGGGGTTTCTCCCAATCACGCCCCTCCAGGTAAATTCTATTATGAAATGGTCTGGCAGATTTTCTCATTCAGATTTTTCATTTATTCTTCCAATCTGAATCCTATTCCATGGGAAACCTTGCCATGAAATGAAGATAACTACCTCCATAGAAAACGGCTGGAAACCTGGATACACAACAGTGCAGTAGAATAAATAGTTTCTAGTTTGAGAACATCTCTGTTAAACAGCTTCTACAAAACACTAGTCTCATCTTCATCACTGAAGATATGACTTCAGGATGCTAGCTGTCTAGGTGGATAGAAGATGACTGGTGAAAATCTGTTCTGGAATGATGACTCTAGTGTTTGAAATGGTCCATAGAGTAGAACAAATGTAAGGTGCAGAGCCTGGTGCTATCTGTCCAGCATGGTGGATTAAATGGGCCGGTCTTTCGTGCTTTGATTTTGGTTAAGTGGGAAATCTGTACTGGGAAAATCTTGAATTTTGAATGTCATTGGCAATTTCATCTTACAGCAGGACAATGAAAAAGAAGAACATCTCTCAGAGAGATGTGAAACTAAGAACTCTTGACTAAACAGTAAACAAAGAGAAAATAATGTCTATCAAATGATGTCTATAAAAATAAAAATATTTAGAAGTGCAACAACATCTGAAATGACAGAAATCTGGAGAGAAGTTCCAGGAAAATGTGTGAATTATACAGTATGAGGTGAAAAGAGAAAAGTTTGACATGAGGCATGAGGCTCTTAGAGTGAATGTGACAAACAAGAAAAAAACTGAAGAAATGTTGTCGGTCTGGTCTGACTGAGATCTCAACACACACAGAGTCTCAACACACACAGAGTCTCAACACAGAACACACACAGAGTCTCAACACAGAACACACACAG
>JAOTRN010001860.1:3653-13707 GCA_028566695.1 Bagroides melapterus
TTGAGACCCTGTGAGAGATATTGAGTTCTGTATGGACATGTTGCTTGCTGTGTGTGTGTGTGTGTGTGTGTGTGTGTCAGTCGTTATTAGCACCCCTTTAGGTCAAAACCGTCTCCAGTTGTTAGAACACATTTCTGTTTGTCACTTAGATGGAAAGCAGATAAACTGTTTCTTCACTTGGAAGCAACAGCAAGACTCTGTGTTTCATTTCCTGACAAAATTTCAGTCTTTTATATGATCTTTCTTCCCCTTTCTCTCCTGTTTTTTTTTGTTTTTGTTTTTTGTTTTTTTTATAAATAGACCTCGATGCTTTTTTTTGAGGCATCATTTTCTCACACTGATGAGAGCAACTCAAGATTTTTTCCATTTGAGATGTGTAAAGAAAATCATTATTGCATCAATAGACTAAAAACAGACATGGAGGTTGCTTCATGTCGTGACATGTTGATGGCCGAAGCATAAAACGGCTCTTACGTTCTCCGGTTGCTTATTTAGTTGAAGAATCTAGTCCGTTTGAATTCAGCAATGGTACTCGGGTGAGGCCTGAGAACATCCAAGTCGACTCTGGTGCAGATTCATTGTAATAAGAATGTGATTTGATTTGGCCGTCATTAAGTGAAACAGGTTTGAGCCAATAAACGTGAGGCAGAAACTGAGCAAACTGACAGTTGTAGAACTGCAGAAAAGCCTTCTTGAGATTTAAACCAAGAAAATAAAAACTGAATGCAACTAGAAAAATAAGCACTGATTCCATTATTCTCTGCTTGGGTGATTTCTGTGTGCATCTTTTTTCTTTCTCAAAATCAAATAGTGTCAGAATTGTACTAATACTGACTTTGGAATAGAGATAACTTGATAAACAAGTGTGAAGATCTCTCAGTTCGACAACGGAGAAGAAAAACATCTAGTAGAAATAAAACCGTTTAAAGAGTTGTATCTCAGTCCATTACCAAACTTAAGTATAAAGTTATAAATATAAAGAATAAAAAAATAAGTAAATAAAATAAAGAATACTTAAGTGTAAAATTTTATGATTTTTCCAGAGATTTTGTCCACTGTGTGGTCCAGATTCCCCTGTGCGGTCAGTCACTGTCTCATTTTAACAGCTATATTGATTTGTCTCCTCGGCTTTCTCTACCGTGTTAACCTCTACCAAAGGTCACTGCTGGAAAAAATGTAGAATTAAAGCAGTTAGGTCAGCTTAAGGTCATATAGAGTGATGTTTCTGACTAGAGAAGTGACTGAGGGTCAGTGTATATGTGCTGTGTGACAAGATAATTTAAGGTTGTGTTGTGTTACAGAGCGACAGGTTAATTTTGAGTCATCTAAAAATGTCATGGGGCTAAAGCAAAGGTCATGAAGTTACCATGAGTGTCAGGATAAGTGTGTGTCACAGGGAGCTGTGAGGTGACTGGTTCATACACAGAACTTGATATATGTGCTGTCGTAGTGTTGTCATAGTGAAGCTGATTCTGAGAAACTAGTCTACAGAGGATCCTCAATAAAAGTTTGTACATTTGGTGAAAACTTTCTTGTCCACTTCAGAATGGAGGTCAGAGGTTTGCTTCAGTTGAACTTGGGTGCAAACTGTACTTTCAACATTGTTCTTGGATGTGTGTTCCTGGTGGTTTCCAGACTCATGTTCTTGGCTTTAAGTACCAAGTCCTAGATTCATGGGATTATCACCTCGGCTTGAGGTTCCTGGTCTTAGAGTCCCAGCCTGTGGACCCTGTTTTCAGGTTCCTGGCCTCAGGTTGCTGGTTTTAGATTCCCAGCCTGAGGATGAGGTTGAGGATATGGTTGAGGTTCCTGGCCACAGGTCCCTAGTCTTAAATTACCAGCCTCAGGATCCCAGTTTCTGGCCAGGTTCCTAAGGTCATGAAGAGCCTTTTTGTACTTGGTTTTAGATTTTCCACCTTAGGATCCTCGGTTAAGGTTCCTCACCTTGGACGACTTTTCTACTGCCGCACAGTGAAATTCTTTTCTCTGCATAACCAGGTTTTGAAAGCTGGTGTCTTGACCTTAGGTACCTGGTCTTAGATTCCCAACTCTAGAATCCTGGCTTCAGGCTGTTGGATATATTATTTGTGATTGGATTCCTGGTCTTTATTTCCTGCCCTCAGGTTCCTGAGTTCAATTTCCTTCCTTTCAGTTTCCTTTAATGTCTTTCCATGGTTGGTTTCTCATCCTGAGGATCTTTGTCTTCACCGACAGTAAATCCTTATGTGAAGTGTGATTGTGTCAGTGTGTGTCTGTGTACCCTTTCAGGAAGTTTTGGCACTTCCATCCTAACGTGTGAATCCATTGGAAAGAATAAATCTTCTCATCAGTTTTGTTTAAAATTGCTGTCTGTCTTTTCTTTTTTTTTGTTCCAGAAAACAAGCGTAGTTTATATGACAGATACGGCAAAGACGCCCTGTCTGGAGGTGGAGGAAGAGGTAAAAGGACATGAAGCCTTTACACTCGGTTATATTGGTGTAAGTGTGTGTTTTCCTTCCGTTAAATAAACCTTCTGTTTCCTTCAGGAGGACATTACCATGACCATTTCAATGACGTGTTCACATTCCGTAACCCTGAAGATGTTTTCAGGGAATTCTTCGGAGGCAGAGATCCGTTCGCAGAATTCTTCGGTAAGACTTTTCTCTTCTTACCTTAATGTTGAGCTTGATTATTTTCAGTCTATTCTTTTTTTTGTGTGTGTCTATTAATGCGCTTTTGCAAATATGAAAACTTAGGAAGTAAAAGTAAAATTTAGAGAAAATCTGCAGATATAAAACAAATCACATGTCATGATTTATAGAATTTAAAAAAATAAAAGGTTATTTACAATTGATGGTTAAGGGCCCAGCAGTGGATACTTGGGGGACCTGAGATTCGAACTCGCGACCCTCTGATCAGTTATTCCAATGCATTAAATACTAAGATACCACATCCAACATCTAAGACATGTTTTAATTTTTAAACAGAAAAGCAGAATTAGTTAAAGTTATATGGGTTTTTTGTCATTATAGTAGCATCAGTGTGAATGCTGTAAACTCGAGTAAACTGCAGTTCAGTACAAATCACAATGTTAATGTTTTATTAACACCTTAGCTCTGTTCTATAGTAGTAAATGATTAACTAATTAACCACAAAGACATTTATTTCCCCCCATAACTGGTTTGGTGAACCCCACCCTTTCTAAAGGTGCCAATAATTCTGCAGCATGCTGTGTCTGTTTATAGAGCTGAGCTGAAGTTTAAAAGGTCAAACCGTGTTGTGATTTGAATTTCCAGCCTTCTGGTCACAGGCATGGAGATTTAACCACCGAGCGTCTTATAGTCCTGCAGATTTGCATGAATTCTTATGTGAGGTTAAAAATACAAAGAATTCTTTAGTCTTCGTTTCTTTCTGCTAGCCAGGAAACTGCTGCGAGTGAGAAAGTCTTTTTTAGTAATTAGATGTTTTAATAAATATTCCAAACATCAGAGTAGTGAAAAGCTGACCGTGTTTGGTTAAACCTTAAGCAGCACAGACAGTGGGGAAGGAAAAAAGAAATGAAGATAGAACTCGTTCCAGTGTAGAAATTCAGAACATTTATACGACCGTGTCCAGGAAGAATAGAAGATCTATACTGAGGGTCATTCAACTAAAATGTAGAAAATGTGGGACCTTAAAATGTCACACCACACACACCACAATTCCAAGTAAACACAACAACAAGTAAACACACCCTTCTCGTCTTTCAGTGTGTAAACACAACTTGTACTCGTACTGATTACAGGATTTATAGACGAACATACAGGCCATGAATAAATATTTCAACTGAACACATACCACACACACACAACGACACACACACACACACACACACACACACACACTTTCCCACTTGCCTCAGGCTCTTGTATTTTATTCGGGAGCTATTTGAGAAAACATTCCTGTCGGGTGATGCAGAGTCTCTTCTCGGCCGTGTGGAACTGCCCTTGCCATATTTAGCATGTCTTGGTGCGTTAAACACATGGCGTTATATCGACTGTTCATCACAGCCTCTGGGACATGAAACGCCACTGTGTACAGCATCGAATAACGGCTTTTCAACCGCTTCAAAATAAGTTAATTATATAATCGTGAACTCTAACATGCCGCATCAAACAGAATCGCGTTCAGGTTTAACGAACGTTAGAGCAAAACTAAATAATGATGAAATAAATAAAGAATAAACTGAAAATGTGCTGCTTTGGTGAAATAGATGTCACCGTAGCTCACTAATTAATTTTAATTCCTATTTAATTATCTTATTCCTAAATGATACACAAACTTCTTCTCACCATATCGACTGTTTTAAAAGGACGTGTGAACGAGCTGTTACTATAGAAATGATAAACCGCACGAGAAATTAACCACCGCTTTCTGACCAACCAGAATCCAGAAGTTTTAGGAATGAAGTGACAAACAGAAATAATGTACACCAAAATACCCGACCTTTACACGCTTCTCTGTTGTGTTTTAGGAGACGATCCCTTCGACCCCTTCGACGATTTCTTCGGATTCGGCGGCAGCCGGAGGCAGAGAGGAACGAGGAGTCGAACTGGTGGCTCATTCTTCCCTGGGTTTGGGGGATTCCCTCCGTTTGGTGGTGGCTTCTCAGGCTTTGACTCAGGTGCGTGTGTGTGTGTGTGTGTGTGAGATGTTGACCGTCTCTTGACTCTGCTCCATAAACATTGTTTTATACCTAGAAAAAAAAATCAAATTGATGTAACTGTGATCTCTGTCGTATAGGTTTCGCCGCCCTGGGCCCGATGGGTGGAGGAAGCTTCACCTCTTTCTCCTCATCATCGTTCGGTGATGGTGGTGTAGGAGGAGGAGGGATGGGAAGCTTCCGCTCCATGTCCTCCTCCACCAAGTTCGTCAACGGCAGAAGGATCACCACTAAACGGTACTGAACACCTCACACCTCACATCAGAGAAGACTGATATGATCTGCAGCCTGGTGTGTGTGTGAAGTATGTTCATGATCGTGTGTGTGTCTGTATGTGTGTGTGTGTGTGTGTGTGTGTGTGTGTGTGTGTGTGTAGCATTGTGGAGAACGGTCAGGAACGTGTGGAGGTCGAGGAAGACGGCCAGCTGAAGTCTCTCACGGTTAATGGTAGGGAGCAGCTCATGCGAATCAGGAACATGTGACCATTCCAGCGGAACATAATAATAATAAAAAAAAAAAAAAATCAAAGCCAGACCAAGAATTTTTCCAAAACACACACTCACACACACACGTGTCCAGTGTTCAGGAGGACAGCAAGATCTCTCTCTCTCTCTCTCTCTCTCTCTCTCTCTCTCTCTCTCTCTCTACAACATTCCACTGTCATGTCAGTCAGACACCCACAGAATATTCAATCAGGAAATTTATTTATTTATTATTATTTTTTGTTGTTGTTGTTAATCAATAAAATGTCTGTACTTTACCTCACCATCCAGAGGCGTTCCATTTAGCTGTAATTTAACTCTCATCATCATTACCTGCTTTCACCAATAACCAAGTACATTCCCTTATCCTAGGACTAATTTAATACTAACTGATGTGCAGCATTATTATTATTATTTTTATTATTATTATTATTATTATTATTATCATTATTATGATCTGTCTATTATTTTTTATCTCTGCTGCATGGTATAACAGCGACGCAGCTTCTCATGTGATTGTTCTCATGACTGTTACATAAGCTCCAGCTCACACTCTTACTAATTATTTAATAATCTCAATATTAATATCTTGTTATGTCCAGAGGAGTTTTGTGTAAATAAAATAATAAAGGTTTCTGGTTCAATAAAATGTTTTCACCTCACTTTGTGGAAATTGCACTCACGCTTTCTCTGAGTTTTGAGTTCACCTGTAACTTGAGACGTGTGTTTTTGTATGTAAATATGTGTGTGTGTGTTTGTGTATGTCTGTGTGTTTGTGTGTGTTTGTTGTATTTAAATGTGTATGTGTGAATGTTTGTCTCTCTCTGTGTGTGTGTGTGTGTGTGTGTGTGTGTGTGTGTGTGTGTGTTTGTTTGTGTGTGTGTCTGTCACTTTGCACCTGTTTCCTGCCTCACGTGTGTTTCACCCGAATGCTCACAGATCATTAAGTCACACACTGCACTAATTGCTCACTAATTTTCCCCCACACATCTCTAACACACAGTTGTGCAGTTACACTTCAGATCACAAAACCTGACGTCACGTAACATCTGAAAGAAGTCTGATGTTCTGATGCATCTGAGGAAACCATGGAGAAAAAAAAAAGGATCGGCTATCTAACATAACTCATATTACACCACAGCGCTGTTGAGGTCTGGATTCTGACTGGTCTGAAGGTGCTGGGTAATTTTCTGTAAGGACACTTGACAAATTACTTTTATGTGTGAATTAATGTTTTGTACTATCCCAGTAAGAGTAACATTCCCCACAGGTCCCACACTGTGACCCCCGTCTCTCAGTTAGTGGAGTGAACTAGCCTTGTGTGTAAATGTTATCCTTTAGACTGATAGAAAGACGACCTAGAGCATGAAAGAGTTTTATGAATAAAAGAGACTTGACATGTGAATGTGAACCTGTCAGGTTAAACGCTAGTTTAATGAAAAAAGCTAACGGAAATCATTACTAACCTGACAGATCAGAGTAAGTGAATGCTAAGCTGATATAGAAGCTAGCCCAGTGTGTGACAGATACTGTATGCAAGACAGCAAGATATCATAGGGATGCTAACCTGCCAGATAACAGCTAGCCTAGTGAAAGATAAACTGGAGAACAACGGTAGCCTAGAGAGTAGATGCTACTGAGTGGCTTAGAACTTAGTAACCTAGTAAAATTCTTAGTAAGTAGAATTCCTCCCCTCTAGACAGCTAAAGCTAGCTGGTGTGACGCATCAGAGGAGTGTGACAGCTCTGTGTTGAAGCAGATGATCGTCATGACTCTTGGGATCCGACGCTGTTCTTTAAACTTTAAACAGAGCTGAGATGATAAACATTTGAAAGATTGTAACACGAGACCCTTTTGTTTAATCGCTAACACTAACATGTCTGTGCAGGTTGCATCTGTTAAAAGCAGATAAATTCCCTTTGCTCTAAACCTCGGGAGGAGTGAAATCTACACCGAACTCTAACTAGCTCACGTGGCTGCTTAGAGGAATGCAGGAAATATCATTCTGTTTAACTCTTCAGGTTCTGTCACATTCCATGTGATTGGTGTGTGTTGGAGCATTTAGCAATGGTACATTAGTGTACATAAATATTTGGACATTGACAATGCTCCATGACTGGGTGTGTTCTACATCATTATTTCACCGACCAGGAAGCAGATAAAATGTCTGGCGTTGATCAGTGGAATATGGTACTTTTAACTCTCAAAGTTATCCATCATCTGAGCTGAAAAATCAAAACAAATCCATCAGAGCGATAGGGAAGAACATTAGATCTCAGATTTGGTCAGATTCTAACAAATAAAGAACACCCTGGTAAAGCTCAGGAACACTAAAGACCTGCTTTAGAGTGTAGACAAAATAGCATTCACTCGATTCTTTAAAGAACAAACTATATATTGTGGTGGAACTCTGATGCTAAAGAAGCCTTCACACTATCAGGTACAGATGATCAAACATTTTAAACCAATAATAAACTGCATTCATATACTATAAACAAAATAAACCCTGTTGTAAACAAATGAAACTTCCTTCATTTCTCCTTTCAATGCATTCACAATTGAGCTGTACCCTGAAGAAACCATATTAGCCTTCCATGTGCTGAAGGGTGAAGAAACTCCAACATGTGATCCCTGTCCTGTACAGCTTAGCATGGTATCCCCTGGTGGTCCTGTGGCAAGACCCTGTCCTCTTGTTTACATACAGTAGTCCAGGTTCGACTGAATTAAGTTAACTCTGAGTGCTGGTCCCAAGCACCAATAAAATGGGAGGGGGGAATCTGGTAAAAAACAAAAAAAACAAAAAAAAAAACCTTGTGCCAACTCAAATATGCAGACTTAAACAGGGAGGAGCAACCAAAAGGCAACAACAACAGATTATCATGACTCGTGCATTAGAAGGACACCCAAAATTATGAAGAGTTACCCTGTTTTTGGGGCAGTGGTAGCTCAAGTGGTTAAGGCTCTGGGTTACTGATCAGACAGTTGGGGTTCAAGCCCCAGTATTGCCAAGCTACAGCTCCTGGGGCCTTGAGCAAGACCCTGAACCCTGTCTGCTCCAGGCACACTGCATCATGGTTGATGTGGCTGGTCATGGAGCTCTGATCCTAAGCTCCAAAGCTGGGCTATGTGGGTGGTGGTGGTGGCCAAATCGAGAACATGCTCAACAAAGTATACAAATTCTGGTAAGGTTTAAAAATTGGAAGGCTAGAATAGTTTACCAGAAAGATCTAACATCGTAAGGACAGATGTGACAAAGATCAATGTGATGGAAAGAAAGCGTACAGAGAGACGAAGGAACTTATGATCTGAAGCGTACCTCCTCATCTCAGGAGTGTCTACAACTGGTTCGTACCTGGTTATTGATGATGTCATGGCTGACAGGATGAATGCTGAGGCAGTGACCAAGTCAGTCACCTGAGCTGAGCACAACTGAGCTGTATTTCACTGACTGATGTGTGGCTGTGGCAGTGGTTAAGGTGTTGGACTACTGATCTGAAGGTTGTGAGGTTGAAGGCCAGGTCCCCCAAGCTGCCACCTCTGGGCCTCTGAACAAGCCCCTTAACCCTTATTTGTATAAAAATGTGTCACCTTGTCTACCAAATACCAAAAATGTACGTAAGACAAATCGACCCAGAAGTGAGGTCAGCTGGAGTAAAGACAGACAGAGCAGCAACAGGGAAGAAACCCAGCATCTGATGTCTATTTATCACAGTGTTATGGCCATTTTACTCCTCTCAGGTGATAGTATGCAACCTTTTTGTTCACTAAATTACTTATTGTTTCTTAAATCTTACTTAATGAAAGGTTATTAATTTAACAACTACTAATTTTATGCATTTACTTTATTAGTTTGTTTGTTATCCACGGAAGGGACTTTCAGACGGTCGGGAAAGAAGCGTGTGTTTTGAATGGATTATTTCTTGTATTTTGGCGCCACCTGCAGTACAGATACAAAATACATTCATCTACAGACACGAAGAGTGGAAATAACGTAGCAGAAATTTCCAATATTTATAAATATTAATTTATATTAAATATGTCATGTGAATGTATATGACAAAGTCTAGAGATTTATATTTTATTAGTTAATGTATTTTTTAAAATGATCTACATAGATTTTTTAAAATATTAATATAATTATCTAATAATAAATAGTGTACATAGTAAATAATAAATAATAATCAGCAATATATATACTAAAATATATATATATAATTTTGTAAAAAAAAAAAAAAAACAACTTAGATTATATTATCTTGTATATTTGAGGTCTTTGTATTTATTCATACTCAGACCTCTAGATCTGTAAAAGATTCTGGGTTTATCTCTCTGGGAGGAGAATCTTGTACTCATGTGCAATGTTAATAAAGTCTAATCTAATCTAATCTAATGTAATCTAATGTAATCTAAAGGTTCTAGGTAAAACCTTACTACATGGGATCAGAAATAAAATGTCTTAGGAAGCAAGGAATCCTTGAGAAACCTTTAAGGAGCCTTTGAGGAACCCTAAAGAAACACTTAAGGAACTCTTGAAGGAACCTTTCAGGAATCCTCGAGAAACCCTTGACGAACCTTTTTCCCTCCTTCCATGTTAATGCACTGTTTTGTCACTGTATTTGTTAGTGGTAATCAAGGAGGGATATGAAAGCTGCACTTTAATATGAGTAAAGAGTGTGTGTGTGGGGTGTGTGTGTGTGTGTGTGTGTGTGTGTGTGTGTGTGGATCCAGAACTTTAAAGTCTTTAAGTTCTGTTTCTGATTAAACTTATACAGTGTTTGCGTTTGTGTAATTGTTCTAAACACATTCATTACCTCTCTGTACACACACACACACACACACACACACACACACACACACACACACACACACACACACACACACACACACACAC
>JAOTRN010002316.1:0-13664 GCA_028566695.1 Bagroides melapterus
CATTCCTCTCAGTAAGTTCCGCTGCCTCCACGTTGGCGCTCCAGTGCACCTGTACCTCTCCTCTCACATCATCGTTCATACCTTATGAATTAAAATATACACTAGTGATATATATTATCCTATATTTTCATTTAAGTTAGAAGAAGTTACAATTAAAGAGGAGTAAACTCGGAAAGTGATGGTTACATTTCAGGGAGATGCTGTGTGTCACAGTATGGGGGAATTAAAGAGGAGACCAGTTAGAGCTGAAGCTTGTCAGGAAATCAGGATGACCCTAAGCAGAAAACTACCCCAAGCACTGTATCTGGAACATTTAAATAAACTCAAGGAACCTGTGGTGGAATCTGGATGCAGAGATCAAGCACCAAGTGCAGGAGTTTTAAAAATGATTTCTTGCCAGTTCCGAAAAAAAGAACGAAAACATGAAAATTAAATGATGAGCCTGCAGATTATGATAGTGCTGCAGAAGGTAATTTTACACCCAAAAGGTGTAATGCTATGGTCTCAAAAGACCATAGTCATATACGATCAGCGGACACTGGAGGATATTCTTTTTTGGACGCAACTTGGAGCATGATTCAGAAAGTTAAAGGAACAGAAAATCCATTTTATGTTTATGAAATGGTTTTAACAGAGGGCTCCCCAAGTTGTAAACATTCCTGACCTGTGACCACACAACTGCATCAGTGAATTACTTTTAAATTCATTTCACACTGACTATCTAAAATGTATGGATGGAAAATCACAAATAGGCCAGTCATGGTTGTATGTGATGGAACCATTGTGCGGATGCAATCAGTGTTACATTTTGCAAAATGACCCTGGATTACCTCGTACATCTATACTTTGAGATTGTCACCAGACAAGCTAAAAGTAAACATTTTATTCCAATTCCAATTCTTCATTGCTGCCTTAGTCATGTGATGAAAAATGCAGAACTTGTGCAGAAAACAGTAAGTTATTATTTTTAGTTCATTATAGGTAAATGGACATTTTTAGTAAGTTAAAACACAAATTTGTTATTGATATTTTTCAATTTCTTTGAAATAATGGCATGCACTAGTACACTGAGGGAGATTGATAAGGTTCTACTTAGTGCTGCATTCTTGTTCTCAAGTGCTCACATGGTGAAATGTGGAGAAGCACTTTAACAACCTGCAGATGATGCTCGCAGGAATGCATATATTGGAACTCTGATTTACAGAGATATCAGAGATATAAATGAGAAAACCATTGCTCCAGAGTACTTTGTGGTAAACACACACACATAATATAAGATAAGATAAGATAAAACTTTATTAATCCCAAAGGAAATGGCTACTCCAGAGACTGCTTGTCTCAAATATAAGGTATAATAAAAAAATCTGTAAAAAATTAAAGTAAAAAGATGTGAAATATTTACACACACACACACACACACACACACACACACACACACACACACACAGTAGTTGTAGTAGTTACTGGATCATAACAAATGTACAGATGGGCCAATTTCTTGTACTCCACTCGCAAGGGCAGGTCTTTGGTCACTAGCCAGACCCTCTGGCCCGGACGGAACGTGGGTGCTGAAAGCCTCTTGCAGGCGTTCCTCTGAACAACTACTGATACAATTAGGGTAACAATCAGAGATAATTTGCAATACTATCACAAGTTATTAAGGTCAAGTACACCGATAAGACTGCCCCAATGAGAAGCCCTTATAGAGATATTGTAAATCAGAATTCCACTTTCAATACAAGTAGAGATTCTTTCTATAAAATACAATAATGTGCAAACAACAATTCCAAAATAATTCAGGAAGGCCAAAAGCATTTTGGTATTATTATTACATTTTACCAACGGTCAAGACTTACCTTAAAGGGTATTGGCTAAGGGTCAATCAAGATAAAGGAACTTTGTTGTTGTGAAGCATGGCATTGATTCATTATGTTAGAATCACTACTAACTGACATGCCACTGACCAAGTTTTTACCTTTTGCAATACAAAACAGTATATCCGGTATAGCAGAGACAGTTAAAGATGTGGAAAGCTGCAATCTGGGCAAATACTTGTTGAATGCTCCAAAAAGGTCCAACATGTTGCATTCAAATATGCTGGCAGATGTGCCTATGAAGGCACTGTATCATCTCTCTCTTAACAGCAGTAAATGAGTTATCTGTATTAGAGAATTACAAGATGTGGATGAGTCTGAAATTGAATCAGAGTTGGCAGAACAAAGTGTATTGCACGTAAAAAGAATTAAAATAAGAAAAGAAGATTGGAAAATAAAAACAGGAACTTTAAAAAAAAAAAACACAACTTCCAGGAAAGATTTACTTAGGATATGGGAGTTTACCTGTTACTACCAAACTGATTAAATTGTTTTAACTGTCAAAAATTTGGACATGGCTCAGCAAGATGCAAGAAAATGTGTTGCAACTGTGGTGAAGAAAGACATGGAACAAACTGTCCAGCAGTAACTGCACAGCTGATCACTCTGCCACTTCCAAAGACTGCCCAACATGGATTAAGGAAAAAGAAATAAATGTATGGTGAGCACTTACCAACAATTTTAGAATATGAACACAGGGTGGTTTTAGAGCCACTTGAAAAGGCTCATTCACTGAAAGTTGCCCCAACTTGTTAGCATTTACGATCTTACGAGAAATTACTGTAAAAAAAATGGTCTTCTAACTTCTGTTGATTGAATCACTGAAACCTACCCCAACAAAGAGCACTTCCCAAATGGTTCAGACAGGTCAGAGCCATTGTTAGGGTATCAAATATGACAATAATAATATATGCACAGATGAGACTGCACCAAACAGAAGCACTTATGAAAATACTGTAAATCAGTGCTCCAATTTGAAGTAATATAATTGTGCTTCCTTTAGAAAGTATTGGATGTTCTTCCATTTTAGATGTTTAATAAATTGTAGAAAGAATCTTGACTTTTTTCAACAACATAGAACAACTAGCAACTAGCATTTCCAAAATAATTCAGGAAGATCTGAAACATGGTATCAGTTGGGATAATGAACCAGACTAGTAGTCTTTTTTCATTTCCACTTCTCCTGATACATTTAGCACGAAAATGTATGATTGTTAAATACCTGTTGTTCTGCAGAGAGATGATCAGGTTTCTCGTTCTGAGGTACTTGACCAAGGTGGTGTTCATTTAAATGCTCAGACTCTAATCAGAACTATAAATTGGGAACTGTCCATCCCACAACTTCCAATGTTAAAATTTGATAATGGGAGATCAGTCCATGTAAAAGAACCAGTTGATTCACACATTGATAGGCTATAAGCATGCTAGGCTGATAAAAAGTACACAGACAAAATATGGATTTATCCTTGCATTTACAGTTTTGCTTTAGTTTATGTTATACTGACTAAAATTGTGAAAGAATCTGAATACATCTTTAAAAACAGAGATATCAATCAGAGATAAGATGCACTACAATCACAAGTTATTACACCCATGAGACTAACCCAAATATTAGCACTTATTGATAAGGTGAAAATCAGTGCTTCTCTTTGAAGTAATCTAATTCTGCTATTGTCGAGAGCACTGGATGCCATTGTATGAGAAAGTATTTCAATGAATCTGAGGATAAGTGGTCTTCTTCCTTCTGTTGATTAAATCACTTAAAACTACCCCAACAAAAAAGCACTTACCAAATGGTACAGACAGGTCAGAGCCATTGTTAGGGTATCAAATGTGACAATAATGCACACTTTCTTCTTCATTGAATCTGAATCTTCAACATAAAAAATGAATCAGGTTCGAGTATCAATACTGAGTGTGATTGAATATAGATCCACATGTAACGTTGTTGATGTCTGAATTCACTGAACATTGCCCCAACTTGTTTGCACTTACATTAAGTACAGTAAATGCGATACAGTTAGGGTAGCAATCAGAGATAATTTGCAATACTATCATAAGTCATTAAGGTCAAGTACATTGATTAGACTGCCCCAAAGAGAAGCATTTTCTGTAAATCAGAGTTCCGATATCAAGTAATCAACTAATTGGTTGTTCTTCTTCCTGATATTAGTTTTAAAAAATATTGAATCAAGTAAAGAGTCTTTCTATAAAATACAATAACGTGCAAACAGAATTTCCAAAATAATTCAGGAAGGCCAAAAGCATTGTTAGGGTATCAGTTGTGACAGTGATCCATACAAGTAGCCTTTTTCATTTCCACTTCTCCTGTTACATTTAGCACTAAAATGTATGATAGTTACATACCCATTGATCAGCAGAGAGGAATGTCCCAGTTGATCAAGTTTCTCCTTCTGAGGTACTTGACCAAGGTAGTTCCCTTTCGAGAGAACTTCGATGCTGCGTCGAGTTGACGCTATGGCAACTGCTTCTTTGAGGAAGTTGTGTCTGAAGCTCTGTGTGCACACACGCCAATTTAAAGGTTCGGAAAGAACAGGTGGCGACAATCAGGATAATTACGTGCCACCAAGTTCATAAAAAGGCAATGACGTCACATTGCCCCAGCTTCTTTGTCTTCAGGAAGCGCTCTGTGTATGATTGTGTCTAAACTCAATCCGCGCTTGTCAGGCTGAATTCCAGCCAAGCTCCTGACTTTAATTCCTCCCTTTCACTCACTTTCCTCACTTTGATTTCTCCTGACTCCGACAGGGAATTATTATTGTTTGCATCGGACTCTGAGCAGCTCAATGTGGACTGTGTTGTGCATTCTGCCACTGAATTGCTTCCTAATTGCAAGTTATCGCTAAACTATTCCGTGCCGGTCTTGCTGTATTCCAGCCAAGCGCGTAAATCTGATTCCTCCTCTTCGACTCTGGGAGCTCACTTGCAATTTCTCCCGACCTGAACGAAGTTTTATCGTTTGTGTCGTGCTCTGAGGAGCTTGATGTGGGCCATGGTGTGCAATCCGCCACTGAATTGCTTCTTAATTACACAATGTCGCTAAACTAAGCCGTGCTGGTCTGGCTGTATTCTAGCCAAGCTTTAATTCCTGACTTCGGCTTCGGGAGCTCGTTTGCGATTTCTCCCAACCCAAATGGGGAAATATTATTGTCTGCATCGGACTCTGAGGAGCTCGATGTGGGCAGTGGTGAGCAGTCTGCAACTCAATTCGCTCTTGTCTGGCTGCGTGCCAGTAAAGCACCTGATCATAATTCCGCTGCTTTGGCTCCAGCAGCTTGTTTTTGTGATTTCTCCTGAATTAGTTGTGGGAATTATTTTTTTTTAGCATCGGACTCTGAGGAGCTCGATGTGGGCATTAATGAGCGTCCTTCTTAGGTAGGCTCTCCCTACTTGCTGCTCTGGCATTTTGGGGAGCAGTGGGGCCTGTGCCCACTCCTTTTCCTTGAGGTTATTGCATCCCAGATCAGGTCTGAGGACTGATTTGTGAGGATGGAACTCAGAGATGCTTATTGTCACATAGGCTCTTAGCCAGAGCGCAGGAAGTTCCTCAGGCTCGGTTTGAGGGCAACGTTTGCAAGTATTGTGTTTTTCCTTTTGGCCTAGTCCTGAACCCAGGAAAGAGTGTGCTTTCTCCAGCTCAGAGAACCACCTTTCTGGGGTTTGTTTGGAACTCCACCATGAGTCGGGCACGTCTGTCTCCCGCTGTGGTGGCTCCGTGTGCACACACACGAGACTGCAGAAACTCCAGCATTGTACCGACTGGGCAGTGAACTGGATCCTAACAGTGCTCATTACACCAGAGAAGAAAGAGCCTCCAATTTAAAGCATAAAGCTTCCTGGTGGAGGGAGCCCCAGCATTTAGCAGAATCACCGATACCTCAGATGAAATACCAGGCTCTAAGAACTGTCACCCCTCAGGGTCCAGGCCCAGAGCTTCCACATCTCGGGGTGGGGGTGTAGGATTGCCCCCTGCGCCTGATAGAGGAGATCCTTCCTGATTGGAATCTCCCAAGGTGTGCCATCCAGGAGGGAGACTAGGTCCGCAAACCAGACTCGAGCAGACCAACGAGGAGCCAGTAGGACTTGTTGGCTAGGACTTGTGGGAGCAGAGCTACCGGGGGAAAGGCGTACAGACAGAGCCTCGGCCACGTCTGCACCAGAGCATCCATGCCTAGAGGGGCTGGATGATGGAGAGAGAACCATAGCGGACAGTGGGCCGACTCCTCGGAGGCGAACAGATCCACTTCCGCCCGGCCGAAAAATCTGCCAAATCCGCCACTCCCCGGGCCTCAGCACCTGTCCCGACAGGAAGTCTGCCTCCCGATTTACATGCCCTGGGATAAAAATCGCTCTCAGTAAGAGAAATCTGGTCTCTGCCCAGAGCAAAATCTGCTGCGCCAACCTGAACAGGGGGCGCAAACGCAGACTGCCCTGACGATTGATATAGGACACCACCGCAGTGCTGTCCATGCGCACTAGCACATGGCAGCCCCTGAGGTGTGGGAGAAAGTGTGTAAATGCCAGAAACACGGCCCTCATTTCCAGACAATTTATGTGCTTTAAGAGATAGGGGCCCTCCCATAGACCCTGGGCGAGGCGGCTGTCCAAGGTCATGCCCCAGCCTGAAAGCAAGGTGTCCGTCGACAGAGTCATGCGACAGTGACATGCCCCTAGAGTGGGACCCAAGGCAAGGAACTGGGGTCTCTTCCATATAAGAAGGGTACAAAGCCCACGGTGCGTAACCCTTATAGACTTGTGGGGGGTGTCTGCGAGGATGAAAGCCCACCCTACTGAGCCAGAGCTGAAATGGCCTCATGTGAAGCAGACCCAAAGGAATCACGTTGGCAGCTGCTGCCATCAGGCTGAGCACCCTCTGTGCCTCGGCGACAGAGAGGCTTTGGCCTAGCCAAACAGCTTTCACTGCTGAAAGGATGGAGGCCAAACCGAGCGGGAGACAGATGTGCCCGCATCGTGGTGGAGTCCCAAACTACTCCTAGAAAGGTGGTTCTCTGGACAGGAGTAAGCACACACTTCTCTGGGTTCAGCCTGAGGTTCAATGACCTCATATGGCAAGGACAGCATCTCAATGACTGGCCACCAAAGCCTTCGACTGAGCCAGAATGAGCCAGTCGTCCAGAAAATTCAGCACACGGATGCCCTGGAAATGCAGTGGCACCAGGGCCTCATCCATGCACTTCGTGAATGTACGTGGTGAAAGGGCTAGGCCAAAAGGAAGAACGTTATACTGGTAGGCTTCACCCCTGAAAGCAAACCTGAGTAACCTCCTGTGCGCTAGCAAAATGCCTATGTGAAAATAAGCATCTTTGAGGTGCACCACCCCCCGAAATCGTGGCGGACGGGAGGCAAACTGGATACTGTACCACTTTACTACAGTGTCCAGGACCCAGGTGAGACACACCTGGCAGAAGTTTCCACGCTGCCTGGTTGTCTGAAAGTGGTGTTAACCTCGCGCCGATCTCCCCGGTGCCCTGAGACAGCGCACTGGCAGGTGCTAGCCCGGGGTAATGATCTGCATGAGGAAGTGGAGCAGGCACAGACCCCACTGCCCCCCGAAGCGCCAAAAAGGATGCCCCCCTGAAAGTGACGCTCCTAGGCACCCTAGCCTTCCGGCGTCAGGGCTCATTTTTAGCCCGCCTGGCTGAGATGATGGACCTAAGGTCTTGTCTCACCTGACAGGGCTGGGCCTGGGCAAGCTGTCCGGCCCCCCTAATCCTGGACGGGGGGGCTCGGGCTGCCACACTTCTCACAGCTCTAGCGGAACCAGCCGGAGGATGGGTGTGGCTGGAGGCTGCTCGCCGCGGCATGGGATAAACTCTCTGAACGTCGCTGACTGACGCTTCCCCTCTTGGTGCCTGTCGATGACAGTACTCACTGCATCGCTGAACAGGCCGTGAGGCAAAACCGGTGCATTCAGGAGGAAGGACTTATCCTTACCCCTAATGCCAGTAAGGTTTAGCCACAGGTGCCTCTCCTTGGCAACAAGTGCAGCCATAGAACGGCCTATGGAGCGGGCCGTCTGCTTCGTGGCACGGAGCACGAGATCTGTGGCTTGGCAGAGTTCAGCTACCGCCTGAGGGCCCAAACCCTCACCAGTGTCGAGCTCTTTTAGCAGGTCAGCCTGGTAAACCTGCAAAACTGCCATAGTGTGCAAAGCTGCACCTGCTTGACCTGCTGCCACATAGGCTTTGCCCACAAGGGCTGAAGTCAATCTACACGGCTTGGAGGGGAGAGCAGGCTTCCTCGATGCAGGCAATGCAGGAGAGAGATAGCTGGCTAACGTCTTCTCAACCTTAGGCATCGCCCCATAACCATGATCTTTCAGCCCTATAATGGCTGAAAAATCAGACATGGCCGGAGAAAGAACTCACGAAGAAAAGTGATTTTCCCCATGACCTTGAAACCTCAGCATGGAGGTCTGGGAAAAAGGGCAGCTGCTTGCGTGGAGGTGGTCTGTGGCCTGAAGTCAGAAAGCAGTCATCTAGCTGCATGCTCTCTTCCGGGTTGGAAGAAATCGCGGCGCGAGCTCCCGAACCGAAACTGAGTGAATGGAGTCTGGGGAGGGGGCGAGAGAAAGGGAAAAACCCGTCTCTTGCTCTGCCTCCGCTAACTCAACCTGCGAGCCCCATGATCGAAGCCGCTGCACCGCCTTGGCGGACGCGGGACCTGAACCACGAGGCGCAGACGATTGAGTGGAAAAAACAGCCAAACGGGATCGGAGCTTTCGCAGAGGAAAATCCTCGCGATGCACGCAGCGGCTCCCTCTAGAGCCGACCGGGCATGCTCCTCCCCCATAACAAGCAACACAAAGAGAATGCGTGTCATCCGCCATGATATAGCAGGGGCACGGATGCACGCATCTCTTAAAAAGCTTATACAGCAGCATATTTCTCCTACTCTGAATATATATTTCTTTTTTTTCCCTGCGCTAGACAGACAGGACAAACAATCAACACACATACACAGAGCACTTAATGAAGACAAAGAAAGCTGGAGCAATGTAACGTCAATGCCTTTTTATGAACTTGGCGGCACGTAATTATCCTGATTGTTGCCACCTGTTCTTTCCAAGCCTTTAAATTGGCTTGTGTGCCACAATTGTGAGCTTCAGACACAACTTCCTCAAACATGCAGTTCCAATAGCGTCAACTCGACGCAGCGTCGAAGTTCCCTTGAAAGGGAACTACCCCAACAAAAAACCACTTACCAAATTGTAAATATACAGTATTCCTTATATTTCAGGCCGCTTGATTTGTAATACAGTATAATACTGTTGATGGGTTGTGCATTGTGGGAGTGATTTCGTGCTGAGTTAAAATTTTGTGTGTGCAAGGTTCAGAGCTGTGAAAAAAAAAAGTTTCTTTTCATCATCTGTGATGATGCGAACACACATGAACAAAACAAAACAGTGGGTTTTATTCAAGCAAATTAATAAATTATTTGCCTTATTAAGTTATGGAAGTGGTATGTGATTATGTGTGTATAGTTAAGTGGTGCACGTATTGGTTCACGTTTCAAGCAATAGCCCACCCAGGAGAAAAACATTGCTGCATGAAATCTGACTATGATATATGGCCTTTGGAGCATTTCAGGACGAAGAGTAGATCGACTGAGTATTGATAAGATAAGCTAATCATTATTCGTTTGTATTTTAATGTTGTTTTCACGAATCAATTCATCAGTTTAAGTACCTAAGAATTATGACTATTCTCACTTCTTTACCTGCTAACACAATTCATCACAATGTATAGTAAATTATACCGTGTCATTCGTTCGACCTGATTTAAAGTATTTATGTAATCATGCCTTTTCAGGTTGGATAATCTGATGAATACCCCGTGCCACCCATTTCTTAAAACCTGGTTAAAATAGCCGCACGTATATTTAACGGGCGCGGCCTTTGGATACTTAGTGGTAATAGCTCTGAAAGTGAAAAGCAAGCGTTTGCAAGCTCCTAATACTAAGAACAGTTATTATACGTAAGTATAAAAAATAAAAATAAAATGTGTTGCACAAGATTGGTTGTAGTGAACATTACATGTCATAACAAAATGCTGATATTAGTTTTGTGACTGTGCTTGAGAAGAATCAGCGTTTTGATATTTCACAATATACCGCAAAATCTACCATCTCATTTGTTGGACCTGCTCTTAGTATTTATTTTTGTAGTTTATCTATTCTGATGAATATCCTATGCTAATGTAAGTGCTGCACAAGTTAGCGTTGTTGTTGATTGTACGTTAGCAAAATGCTGATATCAGCTTTGTGACTGTGCTTGAGAAGAATCAGCTTTATCCTTTAGGCAACACATACAAATTTGATATTTCAAATATACCACAATATACCGCAAAAATCTCATTTGTTGTAGCCGCTCTTAGTATTTATTTAGCTCATTCAACAATCATTATTCTAATGAATACCCCACGCTATCGTAATTGCTGCACAATATGTTGTTGTTGATTGTACAAGTGTTAACAAAATGCTGATATAAGTTTTGTGATTGTGCTTGAGAAGAATCAGCATCATTTTGCCAGCACATTCAACTTTGATATTTCACAATATACAGCAAAGTTTACTATCTCATTTGTTCGACCTGCTATTAATTTTATGTTTGTTTCAGGTTGAAAGATTTGATGAATATCTGATGAATAATCAGAGGTGAGTGCTGTACAAGTTACATTATAGTTTATAAGAGCACACATGTTAACAAAAATGCTGTGGTGTCAGTTCTGTCATTGCCAGTTTGCTTCAGTGTTATCCTTTTTCCACCTAATGCTGATTTCAAATGTAGTATTCCTGATTGCTCCAGATTATTTAGAAAGTTGACTGCTTTCAAGGCTCATATATACAGGGATCACAGAAAGAGAGCCACAAAGTCTGTTTCAGAACAATTTGGAACTGATGCCTTTACTTTAGCCTGTGACAGATTTTTGTCAAGAGAAATTTTATGATTTAAAAAATTTCATTTTACACTTGAAGTCTCGTATCAAAGATGGCACCACAGTGCCTTGCTCATTTACATATAATAAAAGGTTTTCTGTGGCATCAACACTGACCTCACATTTATCCCAAAATCATCGAAACTCTTCAGCAGAAAGGATGTGTCATAATATACTGCAGTTAAATGTTTCAATGCAGAGGTCTCAAGGTGATGAGTGATGAGTGAATTTTTTATTGATTGTGGTGATGGTGGAGAGCAGTTGGATGTTCCACTGTTTCCAGATAATGCAGATGAATTTCTGTTTTTGAAGAACATGTCACTGTTTTGCCTCAAGTTACAGGCAAAACATGTTCTCCCATCATCTGTCATTCAGTCAGTAATTGACATACATGATATTAGCCAGTCTCATTTGCTTCACAGATTAGGTGAAAAATTGACTATGCTAGGAATTTCTGAAAAAGATATAAAAAGTGTTTTGAAAACTGATGATCTTTTCCGGAGCTCTAATACTCATGTACTAAAAACTGATAAGAGGAGAAAGTCTTTCTATAAAGAGAATTTTACGTTTGTGGATCCTGTCCCCATCTGCCTTGGGAAAAATTATTCTGGCAAGGAAAGCTTTGTTCAGTATATTTCCATTAAGGAAAGCTTAGAAGCACTGTTCTGCTGTAAAACAGTGGTGGAACAACATGAGAAAACGCAAACTCATTGTTACAACCCGTGAGGTATGGGTTGTATGTTTTATGTTTTATATCTCTTTGTGTGTGTGCTTGTTCTCCATTCTCCAGGTTGCTCCGTATTCCAGCCCAGGTTTTCCGGCCATCCAGCCACTCATTGAAGGATGACGTCATTGGAAGTCAACCTATAAAGCTGGAATGGAAGCAAGTCCCGGGAGCTTCATTGCTCGCTTTGTGTTGTGTTTTTTCCTGGTGTTCCATTCCATGAATTGTGATTGTCATTCTGGTTTCGATTTTGGCTTTCCTCGACTTTGATTTCTGTTTCTGTCCTTGTCTGTTTTGGGTTGCCCATTGTAAATTTGTATATAGAAATTGTATTGTACATATTGAGATTGTATGTATGTTATTTTATTTTTGGTGTATAGGTAAGTTAGACCCTAAGCAGAGTTGTTTTTTTTTATTATTTTGGCCTTGGTCCACCCTGAAGTCTGTCCCGGTCACTGTGCTGTACATAATCACAGTACATATCACTTTGAGGTTATGGCTGTGTGTGTTGTGTCCTTTCTATATATAATTCCCGGAGCATATATACACTCCTTTTCTTCCATCTATTACCCGTTCCATTCCTCACGCTGTGCGTCCCAACTCTAGACTGGGTCGTAACACTCATGAAGACAGACGCTTCACAAGATGCTTTCGAAGTTGCTAATCTGCTTGGTCAGGTAAAAAACCCCACAAAATTCTTGCAGTTTATATGACACTTGCAAACCTCATGCCTCATTGTAGGTCAGGCATTGGTCATATGCAGCTCGTTTTGTTGTGTAGGGAACATGATTTTAGTTTTTTTGGGCAAGATTTGGTCTTTGCCTCTCTGGTAAAAGACCCTCAAGACCTTGAGGAAAATGGTGTTGTATTGGCTGATGGAAAGCTACACAAAGGTACATTGTGTGCCATAGCTGGAGATCATTACATTGGTGGCTTTAAGAGTAATAACTTTTGCAGATATTGTGAAATAGACCGACAGTCATTTAACTCTGCACCCCATACAAAGGGTTTAACAAGAACTGTGAAGTCGTATGAGCAGAATATTGGTGATTTGGATGCTGGTGGAGGTGAAAGTGCAGTTGGTGTCAAATGTAATTCTATCTTTAATCAAATGTAATTCTATCTTTAATGAAATATTTTCATGTTTGCCAGCCAGGATTAGCTCCCTGTCTTGGACACAACCTTTTTGAAGATGTTGTATCATTTGACCTTGCACTTTACATTGATCATTTTGTGAATCAGGAGAAACAGTTCACATACACTGAACTAAATTGTCATATTAACCAGTTCAAATGTCTTGGGAATAATGCATGTGATAAGCCAGCTGACATAACTCCTTGTCGTGGAAAGTTAAGTGGACATGCTGTTCAGAATTGGTGCTTGCTTAGGCTTTTACCTGTTTTGGTAGGGGAAAAGATCAACAGTTCAACAGAAAATGTGGTATGGCAGTACTTCAACTCAGACAAATTGTAGAGCTCATTTGTGCTCCTTCTATCAATGTTGGTCAGATAGCATATTTATCAGTACCAATAGAGTAGTACATTGAGACTCGAAAGTTGACTTTTCCAAGTCATCCACTTAAGCCAAAACACCACTACTTGAGTCATTATCCTGAGCTCACTGATTGGTTTGGTCCACTTATTCACCTGTGGATGCTACGTTTTGAGAGTGAGCACTCCTATTTTAAACAGTGTGCAAGAAAATTGCACAATTTCAAGAACCTGAGTGCTACACTGGCAGAAAGACATCAGCTTCTGCAAGCTTACCTAAATGCAGGAAGTCTTTTCCCTGAAAATGTTGGTGTGGGAAGAGGGACATTGTTTGATGTTACAGACTACAATGATGACATTCACAGATCTGTTGGCTGTGTAAGAAATAAAAAAAATGAAGAGGGCAAAGATCTTGATGAAGAAGAAGTTTAATCCAGCATAGCAGTGACAAAATACATAAAGTAGTTCGGGTTCAATGGAGTCAAGAAGAACGCAGGACAAGTCCTGCTCAAACATTTTACACTGTTTTTCCTCTTTGTAGTTTAAATGAGATTCCGCTTTAAATGTGTATTGCGTGTAAGAACAATGTGTTTCCCAA
>JAOTRN010002661.1:0-13637 GCA_028566695.1 Bagroides melapterus
AACCAGAGCTTATTGCTGCAGCTATACTGCTTCCAAAGTTCAGCACTGCCTGGACAACAGACCAGAGCATCTTGAGAGCAGGTAAAGTATCTGTCTATTCATGTGTCAATTCAAATGTTATTTATTTGACCTTGAGATAAGATCTTCTGGACTGGTAGTGTGAATAGTGTGAATAAAATATATGAAATATATTGAAATGTAGGATTATGCAGGTAAAGTGTATAAATGTGTCTTGGCACAGGACTAGACTACATAAGAAATCAACTAGTGATCAGCATGGAAAATGATGCCCTCTGCTACAGCGGCCCTCAAGATGAAGAGGACTTTTTCGCATCCATGAACACAAGGCACTCAGAGACAGGAGAGCTGGAGAGGTACCTTTCATGTTCATCAGCTGGTGGTATGGATCTGTTACACTCCTTTCCACAAATCAAGAATTTGTCTCTAAAATTAAACACAGCCATCCCAGGATCTTCAGCCTGTGAAAGACTTTTTAGTCATGCTGGATTCCTGCTAACAGCTAAAAGATCGAGATTGCATTGTAAATATCTTGAGAGCCAATTACTGCTGAAGTTCAACAGTAAAATTCTGGAAAACTGATTGTTCAAGACAGAACACATCACCAAATAAACATTCACACATCATAAACACAACTCTGCACACACACACACACACACACACACACCTTCTCTTTTGTTCTCTGTTAGCATGTTTAAAAGCAGATGCTGACAAGTTTGTATTGTGAACGTCAAAATAACGACAGAGTTAACTGTTAGAAATACATCTGGGTGTGTGTGAGATTTGATTGAAAATGTCAGGTTATGTGATGTTAATGTTCCCATCACTGGACTGAGATTGGCTTCTTTGCTTCAACTTATGTTTTATATTAGAAGAACAAAGAAACTTTCAGGGAGACGTGTGTTAAAGCTCTCCAAGTTCTTTTGAAATACTGGGTTTTCACTTCATATTAATCAGATCAGAATTAACTAGTAACTAGCTCCTAGTTTTTTCATCAGATACTTTTTTACTTTTACTATTTTTTTAAACTATTAAGTTTTAATTGATTAAATATTTCCATAAGTACTTTAAATTGAATACAGATTTTGGATAGTCTACACACCCCTGTTTAACTCCTTCATTTCTAAATATTCTGACATTGATGATACTTACTCATTTTGTGGCCTTGTGGAAGAAACGACTACTTTTTTTTTTATTATAGCATTACAGATTTTGCGTTGATTTAATTTCTTATATATTTAGCCCCATAAATGTGGTTCATTGTTTTGTTCTATGGGAATTTTTTTTACATTTTTATTTCTAGTATATTTTTGTTGTATAATTTAGCTGCCAAAGCAAGTTAAATTTCAAATTTACATTCACCTTGTGGGGTTTTGTAAGTCAACAAGTGCCATTTGTCCCATTGTTCTAAGGTGGCCATTCTTATGATAATGAAGTGGTCTGAGTAATGTTATGTTGATGGGATTTAAAGGGGTGAAATTCTACGATTTTGGAGTGGGGAGAGTACATCCTTTCTTGCTTTGATTGTCACCTGAATGTTTTGTTTCGATCTGAAGGGATGGCCCCTAAAATATGTATAATTACACTGCATTACAACTTTAAATTAGACTTGATGACTGAGCGCCCATGCCAGTACGTTCTTACTTGAAGACTCATGTTCGTCATGTTTCTACAATAAAGACTACTGCTCGAGGAAATCCAAGTCTCCTGGTCTTCTCTGGAAAAAGTTTATAACAGTTTGGCTCTTGAAAATAATAAATAACAAAAAAAAAGTAAAAAAAAAAAATTCTGACTCTTTGAGGACTTGTTTAAAGGATTATGTTAACCTTGATATTGTGTTTCTTTATGTTTGTATGTGCAAATCTTCAGGTTTGTTTTTTTCCCTGATTGTGTGTTCTGTTTTTGCAAAATAAAACGAGGCTATACTTTTGCTACTACAGAAATAAACAAAAACTGAAAATGACTAATGATTCTCATCTGATTTAAACCCAAACATCCAGCTAGCTGTAAAGCTCTACATACTAGCAAATCAACAGCAGATATCAGTTCTATTTACTATGTAAACCTGAAATTTTCGTACACTGAAAGTCAGTGTTGTATAAAGTACCCAATGCCACACAGTACTAAATAAACTGTACTAAAGTATCAAAAGTTCTGTATTTTCCTGAATGTATTGAAGTAGGGAAAGTAGAAGTAAATGACGTTAATAAAAAAGCAAGACCAAGACAGAAAAACAGAAACCACAACTATCTAAATAACTAAATTAAATCACTGAGCTCTTAACAATGACCAAATTATGTATCCGCACTCCAGGACAACACTTCCATATGACTAATCTATGTATATAAATCATAATAAGCATTAAATTAACAGTCAACATAATGACCCAGGCACACCCGACCCGTAAGCATTTCATGCGGGGTTAAGTGTGTGCTTCTGTTAGTTTGCATGTGATAACTCATTAGTGCAAGTGGTAGAGCATCAACCCAGTTAAGCTTGGTGCTTCCACAGATTTTGTTAAGTTTGGCTTTGAGTGTACCATTTATTCTTCCTACCATCCCTTGTGATTGTGGATGGTAGGCACATCCTAATCTTTGTTTTATTCTCAGTTGTTGCAATACCTGTTTTACTATTCTCTGAAGAAATGCTGACCTGTCATCTGAACTAATCTCTGACGGGATGCCAAATCTAAGTATTACTTCCCGTGTGAGAAATTTGATAACTGTTCCTGCTCCCTCATCTCCGGATGGTACTGCTTCTACCCATTTACTAAACCTGTCTATTATCACGAGCATATACCTTTTGCCTCGAACTTGCTTTATCATGTCCACATAATCCATCACTAAGTCCTTAAACGGCCCCTCAGGTACTGGTATATGGCCTATAGGTCTCGTTATACCTTTTCTCACATTATTTTTAGCACATATCTCACATGACATTAAAAATTCATCCACCATGGCATTTAAAAATGGAGACCAATATCCCTGTTGTTTGATTTTCTTTACAACTCCCCCCTTGCACAATGACAAAACCCATGTGCATCTGGAATCAAAATATTTAAAAGCCCGGTTGGTGCAGTGATTTGGCCCTCATGTCAACGCCAAATACCCTGCGCATCTTTCTGAGACCCTCTCTGAAGCCACATAGAGTGTTCATATGGACCTGCTTGCTGTTGAATACGAATGATATACTCCAACTGAGGCTGTGGTTCTATAAGACTACTGGAGCTAACATTGCTATGTGACATCCTGAGGCCTTTTTTTGCTTCCACACCTGCTATGTTGTTATCTCTAGTGACATAGTTATTCCCTTTTTTATGGGCTTGACATTTAATGACTGCCAACCGTTTTGGTGACATCATAGCAGACATTAGTTGGCCTATCTGTTCAGCATGTTGGATAGGGGTTCCATCGCTCCTTTTAAACCCTCTTTGTTTCCATACTGCCCCAAACAGGTGACAAACACCGTGAGCATAAGCTGAATCTGTAAATATATTTCCTATCTGCCCCTTTGCTAATTGGCATGCAGCTGTGAGTGCTTTTAGTTCTGCCAACTGAGCAGAGCACGGCTGCAAACAATGTTGCCGGTTTTAAATTCCTCTCCTTCCTTCAATACCACCGAATAAGCTGTGTGATTTCCTAAATGGTCCCTAAAACTGGACCCATCCATGAAGTAGGTGACTTCTGCTTCAGACATTGGTATGGATTCAAGATCGGGCCGCAACCTAGTGAATGCTAATGAATTAGCTACACAATCATGGGGCTCACGTTCAAACTCTAGAGGAATCAACTCAGCTGTGTTAACTGTGTTACATCGCTTAATAGTAACATCTGGATATGTGAGTAGTGAAGAATATGCTAGAATACGGGCCTGTGTTAGAATAAATTTCCCTTGTTCTATTAACTCTACAACTTTGTGATGTGTGTAAATGGTTACTGGTAACCCATAGTTAATGTGGATGCTTTCTCATAGGTGTAGTACACTGCTGCAAGACCCTGTTGATAACAGGGCGGATAACCTTGTGCTACATTATCTAGCTTAGTACTGAAATATGCTAGGGGCTGTTTTTTCCTGCAACTGCAGGCCTCTTGCATTAATACAGCTGACGCATACCCATCAGCATGTTTGGCCACATATAGGTGGAATGGTTTGCTATAATCAGATATACCTAAAGTAGGTGCTGTCTGCAGTTCTTTCTTCATTGAGTCAAACGCTAACAATGCATCTGTGTCCCATTTTAATGGAGCATTTAGATTGTGCAGTCCTGTTTCTTTCATCAACTCCCTCAAAGGAGCTGTTTTTACTGCATATTCCTCTACCCAATCGGCACTAAATCCTGTTAGCCCTAAAAAGGTCATTAGATGTTTTACTGTTTGTGGCAAAGGAGCTTTACTTATGCCCTCAAGATGGGTTGGGGCTATAACTCTAGCACCATGCAAAATCAACCGCCCTAAGTATTCAACTTGTGGCTTGCAATATTGCAGTTTATTTTTAGACACTTTATGACCTCCCTGTGCTAACTTGCTGAGTACTGTGATAGAATCCCTATGGCATTGTTCTAGGGATGTTGAGCAGATCAATAAATCATCCATATACTGCACCAAAATACTGTCCATTAACAAGCCATCTAAATCAGCCTTAAGTATATGATTGAATATGTGGGGTGACAGTTTGAGTCCCTGTGGCATCCTGGTATACGTATATTGTTTACCGGCATATGTAAATGCAAACAAATGTCTACTTTCTTGTGCCAGTGGGACACTAAAGAAGGTCGAACATAGATCAATCACAGTGAAGTACTTGGCTCCAGGAGGGACGTTGGTCAGTAGCGTGTGTGGAGTTGGAACATCTACTGGATAGTCCTCTATTGTCATTTATTGCACGCAAATCATGAACGAGATGCCATGTAGCTCTGCCTGGTTTGATTACAGGAAAAGTATTACAATAACTGACTGTCTCTATTAAAACACCTGCCTTTACAAGGCCGTCAATAGTATTTTTAATGCCTGCTTCTGTCTCAGTTTGCAGAGGGTATTGTGTTTTCCTGGGCAGTTTTGCATTTGGCCTGAGTTGCATATGGAGTGAGCTAGCCGACTTTATCAGTCCGACATCTGTGTCATGTTGAGACCACAACTTAGATGGGACCTGAGTCTCCATTTCCCTAAACATCTCTGTTTCGACCGTCTCTACTACCTCAGATGGTGACGTCAATTGCATTTGTGACTTATAGATAACGACTTCCCAAGGAGTACCAATCAAATTATTACCACACAATATTTTGATATAGGTCTTATCAGTAGAATGAAATATCAACGGGTTCATGGTTGACTCCCACTGGACATGCTCAGCTTTTTTCATCATTCTACCTAAGTCTTTTGATCTCTTCCCTTTCCCTACATACAACGCTATATGAGGAACAGAATCGGCTACATTAAACCATCTTTTTACAAAGTCACACCTCTCTATATTCAGAGCAGCCCCTTGCTTACCTATTATGATGTACTGTGTGATCAATTCAACTTTCTGTTCTGTCGTTTCTTCCTGCCATGCTTTTTCTAAGCTAGTGTCTTTGGTTGATTCATAGATCATAGTACAGTGAAACTCTGAAGTTGGTAAACGTGCTTCAGGAATCTGTGCTTCAATAAACTTCCCCCACTGATTTCCAGACTGACATCACTCCCTATCTCTCCTATCCAATATACCTTCACTTTTGGCTCAGTAATCATCATCTGATTTCTTACGCCTTTCATATCTACATACACACCTTCTGTAGAACACCATATTTGTAACCCTAATTTACACAATGCATCTCTTCCTAACAAATTAACAGGAGTCTGATTTGAGACTAGAACAGCTATAGTCACACTTTTGTTGTTACTTTGTAGACGAATTGGAGCAGTCATAGGAATTAGCTGCTTTTGTCCCAAGAATCCTACTGTCTTTGCAAATTTTCCAGACATAGGGAGGTGTGAGGCATAATTAGAATTTAGGCATGTATAAACCGCTCTACCTCAATATGTAGCATGGGTTCTTGTTCTGCACTAGTAGTTATAATTGGTAACTGGTTCTCTGGGCATCCCAAAAAACCATGTTTTGGACCCCCCCAGGGGTTTACTGGGCCTTGACCTTGACCCTGAAAGGGCTGCTGCCACCCTCCTCCCATCCAACCCCCAGGAAGCTGTGGCCATGGATATTTGGGGCATCTGGCTCAGTTATGTCCCATTTCTCCGCACCCCAGCATATTCCAGGAGGAAAATTACCACGAAAGTTTCTTTGGCCTCTTTGAGGCTGTCTTGCTCTCCACCCATTCTGCTCAATTTTATGAGTATATACATTGACAACGGGTGCAGGAATCTGGTGTGTATTAGGAGTAAGTTCAGCAGGTGATGTCAGAGGAGCCGGGTGGATGGTGGGAGGAGCATTACCTGTAGCTCTCACTGTCATTTGCTCTGCTTCTTTCTTCTGTATGGACACTTGTATCTTGTTCTTACTTTTCTTTGTCAGTTCTTCAAGCTGTAATTGAGTCAGTTTTCTCTGTAATTCTTTTCTTGAGTTTTTAATTTCTGCTCATTCTTTCTGTACAGATCAACAGCATGTGAAACGTGATCACAGAACTCCTTGTGTGCCTTGGAGTTTAAACCGACCACATCTTCCAGCTTGCTCTTTACAGGCTGTGGCATAGAATTTATTACTGCCTGTCTAAACAACGTAGCCAACAAAGGATCACCCTCAGGATTGCCTTCTTTTTCTTGCTTCCATTTTTTCAATTGCCTCTGCACACATAAGGTCGGGTTCTCTGTTTCACCCAACTGATCACCAGCCTTTGGATCAACTCTAGTTTTATACTCAGAACGCAGAGCCTGCCACACTGCAGGACGATAAGCATCAAAAACAGTCCCATCCATGTGATACGTATCTACTGCCTCGATCATATCAGAGGCTTGGAAAATTTCTTCCATCTTTCCTCCTCCCAGGATCTTTGCCAAAAGAGCTTTTATATCCCCCACTGATAAAAGTTTACCAGCCATCTCATCTTCTAACACTTTTATCCATTTTCCAGCTCCTTCGTGGATGTTAGGAAGGCGAGTGACAACCCCCCCAAGGTCCTGTGTAGCCCATGGGACATGGCCTGAGCCTACCAGCATGTCTTCCCTGTTTCCAACTACTTACATTAAATGACAAATTCTCTTCCCCTTCACTCCCTCTTCTTTGTAGTGACCTAATGTGAGTGTTCAATGTACTATCTATCACACTTCCTATTTGTTCTGGTAACGGTCCTGTTTATCCTCTTTTTGCTTCTCTGTACACCTACAGTTTCTTTCAATCTGCCTTCCTTTCCATATTGCTTTCTTATCTTCTGTAAATCTGCCTTTACCTCCTTATAACAATCTAAGGGTGAGCCTTCCTCTCTACCCAAGGGTGGGGGGAAGCTTGAGCCTAACCGCTGCCGGACTGAGCACCTTAGTGATGAGGTATGGGCCAATGAACCTTGGTAGAGAGCCATACACGCTGACCACAGTGGTAGGTGGGTTGCTGGGTACGGTGCTGGTTGGCTGTGGCCTTGGTACGTCTAGAGGTCCAGGCCAAGACCTTCTCCACCCTCCTCCAGGTGTGACGATACCGCTGGGCGAAGGCGGAGGCAGATGGGACCGCCGCGTCCGGTTCCTGTGAGGGAAACAGAGGGGGTTGGTAACCAAGGGAACATTGAAAAGGTGAAAGACCAGTGGACGTTACCGGAAGAGAGTTGTAAGCGTACTCAATCCAAGGGAGTTGCTGGCTCCAGGAGCTCGGGTTGTGCGATGTCAGACAGTGGAGGGCTCTACCGAGATCCTGGTTGGCTCGCTCACACTGCCCATTGGTCTGCGGGTGAAAACCTGATGACCGACTCGCTGAGGCCCCTTATCTGTTGACAGAACTCCTTCCAAAACCAAGAGACAAATTGGGGACCCCTGTCAGAAACCATGTCAACAGGAAGACCGTGGATGCAGAAAACATGATTGATCATGGCCTGAGCGGTCTCTTTGGCAGTGGGGAGCTTGGGGATGAGAATGAAATGAGCCGCCTTGGATATGCGATCCACAACAGTCAAAATGACAGTGTTGCCCCCTGAGGGGGGAAGGCCAGAAAACGAAGTCCAGGGCCAGGTTGGACCAGGGACGGGAAGGGATGGACAGGGGTTGAAGCATACCAGCGGGAGACTGATTAGAGCTCTTGTTGCAAGCACAGACCAAGCAAGCCAACACGAACTGCCTGACATCGGCCCTCATGGAGGGCCACCAGAACCGCTGACGGATGGTGGCCAGCGATCGCCAAACTCCTGGATGACAAACTAATCTAGATGCGTGGCCCCACTGGAGAACCTCGGACCTGAGGTCGGAGGGGACGAACAGGGCACCCGCCGGGCATCCTCTTGGCACTTCCCCCTCTCGCCCGGTGGCCCTGACTCGCTCCTCGAGGCCCCAGGTGAGGGCTCCAACCACCACGCCGTTAGGAATGATGGTCTCGGCCACCGTAGGGGCGTTGGGAGGCTCGAAGAGGCGAGACAGGGCGTCAGGTTTGGTATTTTTAGCGGCGGGTCTGTAAGAGAGGGAGAAGTTAAATCGGCCAAAGAAGAGTGCCCAGCGGGCCTGGCGAGCATTAAGCCTCCTGACTGAACGGATATATTCAAGATTCTTGTGGTCCGTCCAGACCAGGAAGGGCTCCCCTCCAACCAGTGACGCCACTCACCCAGATCCAGTCTGATGGCCAACAGCTCCTGGTTACCGACATCGTAGTTGCGCAGCCGATGGGAGAAGAAGGCACAAGGATGAACCTTCCCATTCTTAGGGGACCGCTGGGAAAGGACCGCGCTGACCCCGACCTCGGAGGCGTCCACCTCGACAATGAACTGGAGCTCAGGATCTGGAAAAGCAAGCACAGGAGCAGAGATAAAACGGGACTTGAGGTTATCAAAGGCCCCCTGAGCATTACTATTCCACCTGAACGTGACCTTAGAGGAGGTGAGCGCTGTGAGAGGTGCAGCTATCTGGCCAAAGTTCCTAATGAATCGCCTATAGAAATTGGCGAACCCAAGGAACCGCTGCAACGCCTTTCTGGAGTCGGGGACTGGCCACTCGGCGATGGCCCTTACCTTAGCGGAGTCGGGACCAACCCCCCCGGCTGAGATGACGTGCCCGAGGAACGTGACTGAGTTGGAGTGGAACTCGCACTTCTCCGCCTTGACAAAGAGCTGGTTCTCGAGCAGGCGTTGGAGCACCTGGCAAACGTGCCGAGTGTGAGCCTGGAGAGAGGGGGAGAAAATAAGAATATTGAAAGTGTGAAAATACACGAAGACAAACTTATTGACCATGTCTCTCAGCACGTCATTAACCAGGGCCTGGAAGACTGCCGGAGCGTTTGTGAGGCCAAACGGAAGGACCAGGTATTCGTAGTGTCCCGTGGGGGTGTTGAATGCAGTCTTCCACACATCGCCCTCCCGGATGCGCACCAAATGGTAGGCGTTTCGAAGGTCTAGCTTGGTGAAGACCTTGGCACCCTGCAACAACTCAAAAGCAGATGACATGAGCGGTAAGGGGTATCTATTTTTTACCGTGATGTCATTGAGACCCCTGTAGTCGATACAGGGTCGCAGGGTGCCATCCTTCTTCTTGACGAAGAAGAATCCTGCGCCTGCTGGGGAGGAGGAGGGACGGATGAGCCAGGCTCAAAGGGACTCCTGAAGGTACTTGTCCATGGCCTCTCAGTCAGGGACAGACAGGGAGTAGAGGTGACCCCTGGTGGGAGAAGTGCCTGGGAGGAGATTGATGGAGCAGTCGTACGGCCGGTGGGGAGGCAGCGAGGTCGCTTGGGCCTTGGAGAACACCTGCCGCAGATCATGGTACTCTGCCGGGACCCCGGTGAGATCCGCCGCTCATTCCTGTAACACAGGGGGAGAGAGAGAACCAGAAAAACGAGCAGCACCCAGACATGAATTCAGACAAGACGGACTCCAGGCTATGACAGAATTGCCCGACCAATCCATGTGAGGATTGTGCTGCTTCAGCCACGGATGCCCCAGAATAATCGGGAACTCTGGGGCGTTCATCAGTAGCAGTACAATGTTCTCACGATGGTTGCCAGACACTAAAAGACTTACAGGAGGGGTACAATGGGTGACGGTGAACAGTTGCCTGCCCTCCAGCGAGCGGGTCCTGACAGGAGAGGAGAGAAGCACGGGAGGAATGCCCCAGTTATCAGCCAATGAGAGGTCGAGGAAGGCACCCTCGGTGCCGGAGTCCTCGAGGAATAGGGCAGAATGGGTGACCCCCTGGAAGGAGATGGTGATTGGGAGCTGGGTTCTGGAGCAGGGGAAGAAAGGAATGCCACCCACCAGTATTCCCCGAACTACTGGTGGGCTCTGGCCCTTTACCGGGCACTTGTGGACCTGGTGGCCGGGCTGGCCGCAGTAGAAACACTGGCCCTGCAACAGCCACTCCTGCCTCTGCTGGGGGGTAAGGCAAAGGCGGCCCAGCTGCATAGGTTCCAACCCCTCGGGAGAAAAGGCTGGCGGAGGGGACGACAAACGCCGAGGTGTCGACTGGCTGGGAGGGGAGCAGCGCCACCGAGCACGGAGCTGGTCCCGGAGACGTCCCCAGTCCTCGAGCCGAAGGGCCAGTGCCATAAGGGCATCTAAAGTGCACGGGATGTCTTGGGCAAAAATCTCTTCCTGAAGGGCCCCGTCCAACCCCTCCAGGTAATGCGCCCTCAGGGCTTCCTCGTTCCACCCACAGGACGCGGACAACGTGCGGAACTGAACAGAATACTCCGTGACAGATGAAGTTCCTTGGCGAAAGCGTGAAAGGCGCAGCGTGGCCATCTCCCCCTGTGTGCTGCGGTCAAATAGACAAAACATTTCGTCTCAAAAGGCAGTGAACTGTTGGCAGAAGGGGGCGCCGGCTTCCCAGACAGGGGTGGCCCATTCTCAAGCCCTGCCCGTGAGGAGGGTGATCACAAAGGCTACTTTGGCCTCTTCGGAGGCGTATTGACGAGGCTGCAGAGCGAACACGAGAGCACACTGGGTCAGAAACAGCCGACAGGAGCCGGGGTCACCATCGTAGGGCGGAGGGCTGTTGGCGTGGGGTTCAGGTCCTGGAATGACAGAGGCATTGGACGCCACGGGAGGGAGAGAAGCCTGGGGCGCTGCCGGAGCCACCCCTGCCGTGCCTGCCTGGAGCAGATCGAAACGCGCCGTTAGTTCCATGACCTGGGCCGCAAGTTGGGCTCTCTCCTGGGTGGCAGCGATGAGCTGTGAGTCATGCTGGCCCAGGAGAACTCCCTGGTGGGTCAGGGCGCTGCGCAGAGGTTCCGAAGCTGCTGGGTCCATGTTGGTCAGTCTGTTCTGTCAGAACATACACAGACAGAGGACCCAATTGCAGTTCAACACACAACGTTTATTGAGAAAGTTCAATAAGAGAGGCAGACAGAGATGCTTGAGACGCGCAGCTACCGAAGCGCGAGTGGGAGGGCGTATGGGGCTGGTGCAGCAGGCAGGGCAGGCAGGAGGGCTGAAACAGAAGAACAGAGACAGGTCCACACAGAAACGACGGCACTGGAGTCTAGGACGAGGACAGGACATTGGCCGTGAACAAGAAGCGCAAAGTGTGTGCATGCGCCGAGGCGGAGAACCAGGACGTGCCTGTGCTGCGGGAAGAGAAGCGCGGAGAGCGCCAGCAAAAGGGAGGAAAAGAACAAAACAAAACAAAACCGAGACGAGGCTCGAAAACAAGGCTAGGCAGACTAGACACTTGACTTAAACTCTACCACAAGTTTAAATATAATAATACTTGGCTAGGCAAGACTTGAACTTGACTTAACTTGACTTGACTTAGCTTTACTTCGAGAAGCGTCACAAGAGGACGGGACAGCACGGCCATGAGACAACGGACTGACAAGAGACAAAGACACACACAAGGAATAAATAGGCAGGGAAACAATGGGAGCGCAGGTGCAGGTGATGACACAATTAAGGCGTTAACGAGGAAACAATAGGAGAGGGGAAACGCGACACCAGAGCACATGACAAAGCTTTGACAGCGCGCCACGTGCTCCACAGTAAACAAAACACAAGAGACGGAGACCAAAACAAGACACGGTCTCGACTGATCAGACCAGGGTCATGACAGACACAGGGTTTTATATGTTAAGCTAATAGTTATATTTCTTAAAAGCCTTAAAATGTCCACTGATGACATCTATAACTTTAATGTAACACTGTTTGTAATGTATCTCTAACACTGATGACATCTCTAAATCTAATTCTTCTACAATGTCAAAAAGAATAGTTTCATAATGCGATGCTTGCTGTGTGCACCAAAACGAACTGAAATCTCAGCTCCAACCTGAAAAAACATGTAGCGGTAAGTGTGAAAATTCTTTCTATTTAACCCGATAACACCATTTCTTTCATATCTGATCCATGATTTTTTCTGAGACCTCTGCAATGCCTGCATTTTCAATAGTTTGTGAAAAAAGATTGTATACAATCCAAGATGTGTCTTCTGCCCCTAGTGGATTTACCCGTGCTCTGCAGTCAATAGCCATCTTTAGCTTGTCTTTTCAAATATGTCTGCCTTCATGGACTGAATTCCTCGTTTTTTTCCAGGGATATCTTTTGGTCATTTTGAAAAAGTTCTGATAAAAATATCATACATGTTGATACTGATTTTTTAATAGGAATGTGTCCTGTATTAAAGCAACTAATAATAACTTTATTTTTTATACAGAATGTTATAGTAAAATGTGTGTTGACGTATGTGTAACGAATATGATACAACATGTGTTATGTATATATAAATCATCAATATAACTTTAAAGTGATTCCAGCTTAATGGGATTAAAGGATGTAATGTTGCATAAAAATTTGAGACCCCTTTAGAAATGTCTATATTTTTGCATGAGTATGACCCAAAACATCATCAGATCAGTGTATGCACATTTTTATATCCATTTTAAACAAAACTAAATAAATTGTACAGCATACTGTGACGTCTTGCATTTATACACAAATACGGACACCTCACTTAATTACAGAACATACATACAAAATAAAAATGCGATTGTATTTTATTTTATTCCTAGCTAAAGAATGCTTGTACTTATAAAATGTAAGAATAAAGTACGTTTTTAAAGGAACTGTTCAGGAACAGCTGGTTAGCCCAGCAGATTATTCATTCACACTATTTGACCATTTATCACATAAAAAATCTTTTTGTATTTTACTTACTGCATTAGTGCCTATGGGTACATAATTATCAATTAACTGGTACTTCAAGTTATAATAAAAACTAAATGTAACCTAATATGCATATATTATTATTTCATCAGAGGATTCACCCAAACAAGCTTAGGGTTTATGAAGAACTAACCAAGCCAAGAAAACGAATATCAGAACTTATGGTTGATGAACTTCATTCAAAAGAGAATTCAACGACCACGGGTTCCTTTTCCAGCCCTACAATGACAATAACACAGGCAGTGATTGACAAGCTGCTGATCAATTTTATTTGTGAAGGAAACCTGCCATTTTCTATTGTAGAATTACCATCATTTAGGAAACTTATAGAAACCTTGCAACCTGAGTG
>JAOTRN010002858.1:0-13618 GCA_028566695.1 Bagroides melapterus
CACAAAACATCTGCAAAAGATCACAGGAAACCTGCCTATAAGCTCAACCTTCAGTGATATTCCTAACCTCAGACCTTTTCCCACATTTTCTTTGCTTTTTTCTACTTATATGACAATTATCTTTTGAATAATTCTAAATATAGAGTAATATGTAATCTCAATACCTGAGGACTGTGTCCTCTATGTTCTGGTTAGAATTGTCCAGCAGGTAGGAGAGCTCTTCACAGAAAGCCTCAGCTGTGAGCAGACACTGCAGACTTGCATTTACATAGCAGTTGCTACCAAAATTAGGCAACCTGCAACAAATCCACATGTTATATACATGTCTATGTGCACAAAAGAACACTAGCACTCTTTAATATTCATTAATAGTCTAATGCATTCCAACACCAAATATTAGTATGCATAAAATCTTTAACCATTTACTGCATAAATTATTATATGTACATAAAAATGTACATTTTATGTATTTTTATCACTTGAATTAGCTAAATAAAAGTGGTGGAAAGTATAAAAATGTCTTGTTTGTCTTAGAAAACGCAGCTTTTACAGACAAAATATTATGCATTTATTTCATTTAATGCAATTCATGACAATATTATAACAACTATTAAGCACAGTGTATGGTATTTATAATATGATTATAGCATAGGACTATCCACTTGGAAAGATCATGAAATTCGTCACAATTCTATAAGATATTAGGCAAGTATAACCAATTTTCTATTTCAATCTAAATTATATACCTTTCATTCTAATCCTCCATGCTATTTCCTAATTTAACATTTCACCCCTTGTGAAAGTCAAAGAAGTAGTTTGTCTGACTTGTGATGCAGAGGAAGACAGAACACTTTGAGCACTTGGTCCTCACAATGCCGTTGCATCCAAGCACCTTACATCTTCACTTCTCAATTCCTTGTAAGAACCAGTGGTCAGTGTTGTCTCTCCTAACAGGATCTGTTGGCTGACAGCTTTGAAGCCCTCTTCATCGCTTTGTCAGGACAGATTGAGGAGGCCTCCCTTTACTTCTGTCGGAGACCTTATTCTCTTTGCATTAGCAGGAGACAACTTCAATCTTAAAATCCAACATTGAGAGTTGGGTCTTCTCCAAGATCACCAGGGATCTGCAATCCCTTCAGTAGAGAAGCCATGCCTCTACAACGGTCAAGTCCAGCATATGGAACATGATCCGTACCACTTCTTGGAGTGGATCGAGGTTCGGCAGAAAGCAATTAGTGAATCAAGAAGATCCACTCCTCCCATGCTCTTGTTGTTCAGAGGTACAATGCTGGGGTATGAGACTTGAATGAAATATTTTCTTTTTTTGTCCCACCTCTGCACATTTGTCACAGGGTTTGCTCCAACAAAGGTACTCAGTAGTGTGACAAGGTAGCTGTCAAACCATTTGACAGCCCTCAGGTTTAAACCATCATGAGTGGTAATCTTCTCCTGATGTGTGTAGACATCAAAGTTATATACTATGCCATTCTGGTCTGCCAAAATGAACACCTTGTACCCCCAGCATTTTGAATTCTTTGGGACATACTGCTTCAGCTGGTTCTTGCCTTTGAAGGGGATCATCTGATCATCCATGCACGACATTTCATCCATTGTGGAAACTGTTGAAGCTTGCTGTCAGGAAATTGAGGAGTGGCCTTATTTTGAACAACATATCTCCACTTGGCATTCACTGCCATGATGCTTGCAACATTCTCTACTCCTGTTTTCTGATTCCAGTATAGACCATGAACAGACATGTAGAAACATATCCCAATGAACTCTTCTGTTCATGTTACATTCAGTGGTTTGGTGACATCACACTGCAGAGCATACAAATTAATCTGCCTGACAATTTCATCAATTACATCTCTATGAAGAAAGCGTCAGAAGTATTCCACTGGTTCTGATAGCCCAACAGATTCAGGGAGGGTGCCTTTCCAATTTGGAATTGGTGAATGAAGAAAATAAAGTATAATTACAAACGTTGGTCTTGCTTTCAATGTGAAAAAATGTCGCACCTGAGATAGTGTTATAATTTTTTGATTTTAAAGTAGTTTTGCCTAAATATTGGAATATTCATCAGTTTTGTATTATTTGCTATCAAAACAATTGAATATAAATTAATAGCTGCCATATGGCAACGCCATGCAGTAAAGGGTTAAATTAAATCCAATCTGAGTTTTATTCATAAATGATAGATTAACACATCATCTTGACATACCCGCCTGGAAGCAACTGATTTTCTGGGATGGAGGAGCGAGCCAAAAACGAGGTCATGCTGTTTCTGTCAGAGGAATCTGAAGAATACCATTTTCTGTCAAATGAAGCTGAAGTCTGGCTGTTTGTATCACGGAGATGCAGTGATGCACTCTTTGTCTTTCCCTCAGACCTCATCCTTTTGGAACTGAAACAGTGAGGCATAAAGTTTGTAGTGAACAACTTGAATCTGTGCATTTACAGGTTTGGATATTATTATATTAGTATAATTACACTGTATAAAAAAAATCTAATTACAGCTATCTTTGCCACATTTTACTTGTCTGTGGCTGACCTGAATCACCTGACCCCTGTTTTTGCATTTTTTCTTATTAAGCATGTAGAAAATACACAGTCAAAAGAAATACTACTTTTAATAGATTGATACTACTTTCGACCCCTTTGATAAAAAAAAAAACAAGATCAATATTAAGGTTTTTGAAATGTTGCATCAACGTTACTATTGGTTAGTTTACGACAGATATTTATTGACGTCAAACTCACTGAAAAAAAACCGTTAAGTTATACCCTACTTAAATAATAATACATTCGCTATGTAACATAATACATTTAACAACGACAAGAAAACATTACTCTCGCTAAATAAGTCATGTTAAAACATTAAATTTGATGATAAAGTGGAGACCTTGCCTAAACCTGAGATTTTTGTTTGTCTATTAAAGCGTACTACTGGATTAATTAGTCTAGTCAATTTTACCGAACGGTAAGTGATGTTTGAAAGTTTAGGGATTAATAAATTTCTTACCTTCCGCCAAATACATTCGCATGAAAGCATTTTGAAATCAAATACATTCTTTTAATTTAATAATGGAGCTCTTGTAGTAAACGTGTCGCTGTTTTGTCCCCTCACTACGTTTGCATTAGAGCGCGCGTGTTTTCGTGACGTCAACACATTCTAGAATTCACATCTGGAGCGAATTCTTAGAACATATTCAAATGAAATGTATTTTTTACTGTCACAGACCCGATAGCTATTCGATAGCCATATACACGCATAGTCACTTTAATAGGAACAGCTATACACCTACTCGTTTTTTTACGCTTATCCATGTGGCAACGGCCCAATGCAAAAAAATCATGCAGGTCCAAGTCGAGTTTCAATTCTCAATGTTCACATCAAACACCAGAATGGAGAAAACGTATGATCTCTGTGAGTTTAATTGTTATAGTGCCAGATGGGCTGGTCTGAGTACTTATGTTCTGGGATTTTCTCACACAAATTTCCTATAGTTTAAAAAAAATCCTGTTAATGTTCACATCAACGTTACAGTCACAGTGTACACTTTTTACTCACGATTTTTGATGCATATGTTACCTGAAGCTTGTGATCTGTATCTGCACGGTGTTGCTGCCACAGGATTGGCTGTTTGGAGAACCGTATGAATGTGCAGGTGAAGAGGGGTTCCTAATAAAGTGGTTAGTGAATGTACACTTATATATACTACATTTATCATACACAAATCAATGTACAAACACAACACACAGAAAATACAGAACCCTATGAAAAACAAATAAACAAACACAAAAAGACTGGCTACTAATAATCACTTTAAGAGGAACACAAGTATTGCTTTTCATTAATGCAGAATGGGGAAAATATAATCCGATTGTTTTTCTCATTCACCTTTTTTTTTTTAATGTGGAAAAAAAAACATTTATTTAATTTTAGTGTGTGACGGGAAAAAAAATGCTTGCTGATTTTATATTAAAATATATATATATTTAATTGGTCATAACTTGGGTTTTCTTTCATATACTTGCTTGAAAATGACAAGGATGTTTCCATACTATGCTCTTTGCAAGCACAATTATTTACTATTTTTGTTGAATTATGTGTTTACAAATAAATTTGTGTTTTCCAGCACACAATGATAACTGCACTAAAAGGGTTGTTGCTAAAGGTGCATGTTTGCTAGAAAATGCTCTGTAGTCTCCTATCTGCATCATTCCTGCATGTCGCCACCCCTCTCACTTTTCACTTGGATTATGACATTAGAAATCATTACCACATAGATAGTACTCATGATTTTTAAATTATGTTAATTATGACCATTAGGGGGTTTTATGATTACAACAGAAAATAGTACTAATAGCACATGTCACTAATCTCCATTTCTTGTCTGTATAATTCCTGCATGTTGCCACCCCCTCTCACTTGCCCAAACATCTTCTTCCAGCTTTCTGTCTTCAGCCAGTGCTCACTTTCTCATAGAGGAGCACATAGGCGTCAGATGACCTGATCCTCAATACATCCTCCTCAGTGGTCGGAGTAACCAGATGGTCGTTGTAGGTTATCCACTGCTGAGGACTGTGACTGGAACAATCACTCAGATAATGTCCTGTAATAGACACACACAAAGCAATTGTACATATTGATCATTATACTTCCTGGTGTGTTACATTTGTTTTCCTAAATATTTCACAAACATGCAGGCTGTATTTTAAAGTATGTGTGTTTGTGTGTTTAGACCATAATCAGCTGAGGGTCCCACATGGCTCAGCACACTGATCAGCCGATACGTGGAGGTTGGTCCTCCCTAAAAACAACACACATCAGCATATAGGTCACATACAGACACACAATTCAAGTGTACAGACAAAAGAGAGATATGTATTAAAATATTTTTATTTATAAGTAAATAAATAATTTTCATCATTTTCTGTATGATGAATTTCTGTATTATGGATTCTTTTAAAATGGTGTATATATCGTTCCCTTTCCTTGTCTTTTTTTAATAATTATTCAAATATTATGTCCAAAATGAAACCAAGTAGTTAATTAACAATAGACGCTCATTGAAGTCAAGCTCAATTAGTATTTTATTGAGCACTTACTAGGGCACTTAGTAATGTCTGAACACAGTTATGTTGTATAAATAGGAAGACACTGGGATGAGATCTTTTCCTGATGTGCACGAGTTGAAGGATGTAAAATGGTCAAATATCAGTGACCGTAAAGAATAAAGTCTATAGTAAAATGATAATCTAGACTGTATGTGAGTTTTTTTGTTTGTCTGTGGAAACGTACATTATTAATCAATCTCGACAATATTGTTGCACCATGAGCATCTCCGTGTGAATATTTTTCAGTTAACAGTGTGTACATAAAAGTATTAAAGGCCGTAAACACAAAAATTAAATTAATTTAATCTCCTTTCATGCAAGTTTGAGAACGTGTTTTTGAGATATCGAGAAATGAAACGAACATTAAATTTAATTTGTGAAAGTTTCTGAATGAATTTCTTACCTTCCGCTCACAGTAAAAAATATGCTCCTGCATGTTTGTTTCTGCTCCTGCCAGGTGACCAGGTGTTCTGTGCCACACGTTCGCTCTTGTCTTAGCTTTTGTGGCGTCACAAGAACTGTATCCCAAGACCCAGCATGGTCTGTTATTCGCCACCTTAGACATTAATAAACTGCAGCTCACACTGTTCAGATGCATTACGCAAATCTGCAAATCTGCACGTCCACTATTGTATATCCTGCACTAACGTACAGTTTTTTCTATGGAAGTATAATAGTGCCAAAATTCTTCAAAGCAAAAAAAATTCCTTTGTTTCTTATATTTATGCACCAACACAGCAAGACAAATTGCTGTATCTGTAGACCCTACAGTACCTGTCAATAAATCTGATTCTGATTCTGTTTCTGTTTCTAATCATTCTAATGTTGTCCTCTGGTTTCTGTAGTTGTCTCCACTCATAACAGTCCTGAATGTTTGGGTTTACCACATGGTTGTATCACAAGAAAGTAACAATCTGCCACTAACTGATTACATGTTTGGTAAGTAATACAGTTCATTGGGACATGATGCAGTCCCAGATGTGCAAATTCTGTGACTGTTCCACAGTTTCACACACTTGTCCAAGTCCTTCTGTATCATATCACCAAAGCAAAATCTCACCAAGCACTGATGCTCATGATTTCCATTAAAGTGGCCTGCATCTTGGAGTTCTGCAAATAACCATCCAGAAATGAGACCTGTGGATCTAAATGAACATTAGTAGTGCGTGTATACAGTGAGTTAAAATAGAATGTAGGCCTTCAACAAATGTAATATTTCGGTTCTCAAGAGTGAAATTTGAAACATTAATCCAATAGAGAAGTTACGTCCAATCTAACATTTTTCTAATAACTGTCCCCCCAGGCCAGTAGATCAGGGTTTTACTGGCCTTTTCTATATTTCCACTGGTTCAGAAAAGTTATTTTGTTAATTGTAGTTGCAGATTCATTTTCTTAGATTATAAATATTTGAATTTAACATTTTAATTTAGAGGAACAGTTAGTTCATTATAAGATTCTCTCTATCTGTATATTACAGTAGTACACTCTTTTTCCCTATAGAATAATTCTATAAGGTGTATGTGTTTGAATTAATAAGGGTTCAGGGTGCCAAGCGTGTCGACGTGTTCAATGGGTGAATTTTAACTTCTTACGTGTGTATTAAATGCAGTGTGATGTAATGCATTGCCTAACACACTATATGTACAATAACAAGGTATTTATAATCACTTTATTTGTAAAACGTTTCTCACCATCTAAAGCAACATGGGTTATGTGACGCAGCGAACAGATGACATCACCCCATTCAAAGTCTATGGAAAGCAGCTACACTGAAGGTTCCAACATGTACATGTAATACCTAAAGCAGGCATTACAGAGTTCAGAGACTGCTCACAGTCCTGCCATCTACAGAAGGAGAGGTCAAGAGCCTGAGTACAGGAAGGTGGTAGCTCCGGGTTAATAGGGGCAAAGTGGTAAAAGTGGGTCTCCATGGAATATTCCACTTTTAATATCAAATCTCTTTGCAGTACCCAGATGAAGTAAAATAAAACTTATTATTTGTTTATATAACATTCAAATGACTAAAATATATTTTTATCTTTAAGCTTGTATTGTACTGCCTGAAATTGTGTCCAGTCCGGCCCTGCTCCTACCTGTCTCCCTGAACACTTCTGCTGTAGTTTCCCAGTCATCTGGAAGCTTTTCCTCCCTCCCAAAGCCTGTCTCAGCTTCTGTATTCACACCATAATAGAACAGTTTGTATCCCCTCATGCTTTGCTCCCTTTCCACCTGGTCTCCTGCACACACTGAATGTCCACCTTTCTTGTTTCCATCATGTCCTCCAACTCTCTACCTTTCCCTGTCATGTTACCAATGTTAAGTGTCCCTATTCTCAGACCTATATTCCTACCTTCTTCCCTTCTCCCTCCTCTCCTTCCTCGACCAACAGTAGTCCAATTTCCGCTGGCACCCTGTAGGTCAACAGTGCTGGTACCGGTCGTTGTTAACCTGGGCCTTTACCAATCTGGTCTGGAATTCACACTGACAACTCACATTTTTAGATTTGGCAAGTTTTACACCAGATGCCCTTCCTGACGCAAACCTCTTTATTTATCCGGGCTTGGGACCAGCACAGAAGTCACTGGCTTGCAACCCCTGTGGCTAGATTGTGTATCTGATCTAGATTCACATATCTTAAATGGACTTTTGAATGTATTGGATACCTAAATAGCATTAATATACTATAATGCAAGGGAATATGGGAATATAACGACCCACTTTTAAAATAAAAGTAACCCGTATATTGGTCAATGTATAAGTATCTGGGTTAAATGAACAACACATCTTTCTAGTTTAATCCAGTTTAGGATGTGTTGTCCAATATTTACCCAATATTTATTTTTATTTATTGTTGAAAATTCACTAAAGTGTGTCTTATCTTTGTGCCATGAATCTGAAGTGTGTTAGGTAAATCTTTCACATTATCTTCATTTGCTATGCAAAAATAAAATAGAAATTTTCCATCAGAATTTCTGTATTATATTTTATTTTCTCCTGATGAAAAGATGCTGTTTAGAAGCCCAATTCAGTTAATTTGGTTTTATTTGTATAGTTATTTTAACAATGCACAATTTTACACATTAAAATTAATGCACATTAAAAAAAACATCGACTTTTTAAAAATTGTTTCAACTTGTTTCGTCACAAGTTGAATGCGATAATTCATATATTCACTTCTTAAAAAATGCTTAGTGGGGCAGACAACCATTTAATGAGAACGTTCAGAGGAATGGCCAGCTTGGTCCAAGTAATTTGGAAGGCCAAATTAATTTGGAAACTCACAGAGATCACACGTTTTCACCATTCTGGTGTTTGATGTGAACATTGTGAATTGAAATTCGACGTGAACATACATGATTTTTTCATTGTGCTGTTGCCAGATGATTTAATTGGATAAGCGTAAAAACGTGCAGGTGTACAGATGTTCCTATTAAAGTGACTGGTGTGTGTATATGGCTATCGGATCTGCTTTGAGACAATGTCAATTGTTAAAAAAAAATAAATAAAAAAATAGATTTGAATTCTCAATGTTGAGCTCTGTGAATTCTAGTTTTTTGTAACGTCACGGCTGGCATGGAAACGCGCGCGGTCTAGTATTAAACGTACTGAACAAAAAAATAATAATATTTGGTTAAATAATTGTATTTGATTTCAAAATGCTTTGCTGCCCATGTATTTGCCGGAAGGTAAGCAATTCATTAATCCGTAAATTTTCACACATCACTTTTACTGTTCGGTAAAATTGACGAACCTGATTAATCCAGTAGTACGCAAACAAAAATGTCAGGTGTAGGCAGGGTCACCACTTTATCATCAAATGTAATGTTTTAATATGACTTATTTACTGAGAGTAATGTTTTCATGTCGCTGTTTTTTAAATCGCGAATGGCTTTTCACGTAGGGTGTAACTTAACGGTGTGTTTTTTTTTAAACTGAGTTTGACTTTAATAAATATCTGTCGTAAACTAACCACTTATATCCTCCTGACTACCAGGAAAAAAAAATATGTCACAATTACTTTTATTCTTTACCTTCCCAGTTGTTTGAAAGGTAATGAACATACTGAAAAAATTTTTTTTTTTAATAAAATCTTTATTTCGAAAATATCATGCGTCCTCACTGTTAATGTAGTGTATGTATTTTTATACCTGGATGCATTTCTGATTAATGGACATAGCTTTGTTGTTTGTATGTTCTGCTGTTACAGCCAGGTCGGTGACACATTCATGCACGTGCTTCATCCACCATCTCTGTAAGGTGGATGGCCTCATAGTATCTCAGTGCTTCATTTGTATGACGTTTCCATTTATGATGTGGAGGAGTGTGGTCTTCTTTACTCTCACTAGATATTACTTGGCCCTAAGTACTCAACTGCTCACCAAGGATCAATTTAAATTCAAGGAACTTCAGTGGATTCTATCTCTGGGGTTGACAGTCAGTCTTATACTGAAGCCATGCATTGGTGATTTCAGTGGAAAGTGGAAAATTACACGCACCGTCCATTTCTGAGTGCGAGTGGCCATCCTGTAGAAACTGAGCATCGGGTCAGCCATGTCCAGGACCCATGTTGCTGTTGTACACAGCAATTGCCAATAGTCTTGACACCTGGACATACCTTTTGTCTTTCTTAGACCATCTACTGCGTGTGTCCTGTGGCTCAATGCCATATGCAGAGGATGCCATGACCACTGGCTTGTTGTCAAACCATTTAATGACAGCAAGTACCTAGAACTTCGTCTGACCACCATCTCAGATGCCCCCCTTTTATTTTTAGTGGTCTGATCCCCTAGTGTTTTGGAATTCTGTTTTGGAATTCAGTTTTTCTGGAACACTCTATTGGAATTCTGTTCTTCATGAGAGTTCCAGTTCCTGCCAGCCCTTTCTCCATCAGGGTGTTCAGAAGTTTAATAGTTTTAAAGAACCAAAGAACAGGTGGGTTCCTTTGGGAACAGATTTGGCTAAATGAAGGACAGCTTGTTGTCCAATACCCATGCTGTAATACTGAAGGTTGTCTTGCCTTGGGAGACCACAAAATCTAAGACCCGACCACTTGTAAGTTAATAGTAATATATTTAGAATACAAAGTCAAGGTGTACATTGTAGTCCTGCCCCAGAGTGCTCAGCGACTGGACTTGGATGGTTCTGAATCGTCTGTCTCTGCTTGCCCTGCCTGAACTTAATCATCTGAGCTATCTGACTCATCTGCCTCTGCCTCAATCAATTCATCTTCATCATCCTCATCAGACAACTCTATCAGAATTTTCACCAACAATACGCAGTAAACTTTCCGCCTCTGAAAGTGAATCCCTTCCTGCTAATTTTTAAAAAGTGAGATGAAAATGGAGGTAATAATTACAAATGTCCACTAGAGAGGACATTTTTTAAACACTATCTTATCATGGGAAAACATTGTTACATTAGGTCAGAAAATTAAAATCTCAAATCAATTTCAAAGATTTAAATAAAATAAAACATCAACACTTCATGAGAAAATTTGACCTATTAAAATTATTAAGCACTTACACTTTCTTCTTTCCATAAAATGTCTTTGTGTTGATGAAGGCCATATTCTTTAAGAAGTTTGAGGAAATTCCCAAATCCCAAAAGGCTTAAATGTCCTCTTTAGAGAAGAAAATTTAATTCAGTTAATTCAGTAGTATGCAGTATGTTAGAAATATTCAAGTTTAAATATGTCCTCCAGAGAGGACAAATTTGAACTGTTGGTAGTCAGGAGGATATGGAATACTAACGTTAACACAACATTTAAAAAATCTTTTTGTTTTTTCGACAGGGATGAAAGTAGTATCTATCTATTTACAGTAGTATCTCTTTTTTCTATCTGTAGAAGCCCAAGTTGTATGATTTGAAGGTATCTGTGACGTCTTTAGAAAGGTAGGATACATTAGAGATATGTACATCTCAGCTAATATCAGTATTACAGGTAATGAATTGGGGCAGAGTCTGTGAGACTTTTTGTGACAAATAGCTTCTGTTTATTCCTCAGCACCTCAACATTATCTACAGAGACATCTCAATCTAGTACGGAATCCACAAAGGAGAAGTAAGAAAGTCATTTTTTTGCAGTGTATACAGTATGTGATTCAAGATTCAAGATTATTTATTGAAATAATGTGGAAATGAGAAGATCTGAGTTCAGAAATATTACTGAAGGGTAAACTGATGGGATGTTTTGCCTGGATGGATTTTGCAGTTATTTTGTGAGTTTGTGGAAGGAGAGGAACACATCTGGAGGTGACGGCAGCAAGGATTTCCTCCTCCTGGCCCTGATAAGTGCAATTACAGACATCAACCCAGAATTCACTATCTATAAACAGAACGTGAGGACACACAAAACACGCACGCATATCAGAATTCACACGAAGAAAATGCTTTATGTTTCGTGTTGTCTGTGTAGGATGCCCATGAATTCCTTTATTATTGTCTGGTTGAAGTGGAGAAATCTGGGCGAAAGCTGGGTTGGCAACGTTGGGCGGACCCTGGATGTCCAGTCACGGCAAATTTCAAGTTCAAGATGAAGACAACTGTAGCGTGCTCCAGGTACGACCCCGAACATAACACGTCGAATGAACCTTTTCCTAAACTACATGATGGAGACGATGAGCAGATGTTGTGTGTTGCAGATGTGGAACCCAAGCAAGTAACAAATCAAAATGGCTCTATTATCTCTCATTGTCCCTGGTCTCCGACACAGTGGACCAATGCGTCTACTTCTCTTTTTTCTTTTTTACGCTCATCACAAGATATTATCACTGACCCCTCTGTGTATGAATAACGTATATATTTTAGAAGCAGAAAGTGTTGAGATGTAAGTGCAAGGTGTGTGGAGAACAGCTCGGCATCTACAGCAGGACGTTTGAAATTCTGCCCAAGTAAGACTTCTACACACACAGTGAATTAATTATCTTGTAATTCACTAAGCACTGGATTCTTGTTCTGAATGCTCTGAATGAGATGGATAACTGGGTATCGTCAACATAATGATGGAAACTAATCCCGTGCCTTCTAATGGGAAACATGTATATATAAAAAAGCAGAGGACCTAAAACTGATCCTTGAGGGTCCCCATAATTAACTGGCAATAACCTGGATAGCTCCCCATTTAAATCTACAAAATGATATCAGTCAGACAGGTAGGATCTAAACCAGCTTAATGCCTGTCCCTGTCCCATCTAGTAGAATGTCGTGATCAGGGGCGTAGCACCAAATTCTGGGCCCTATGCACAAGCAGTGGCCATGGGCCCCCGTAAGCTCGAGGTTCACAACTACCTACTACTAACCTTACTACTAATCTAAGAACTCTTATATGTATAACAAAAAAAGCCTTATTACACAACTTCTCTGAAGTTCTGTTTTATTTGCAGAATGCTTAAAAGCTAACAGCATTAAAATATTAAATTAAAGTTTATTAGCACTCCTCAGGGGCCCTCCCTCCACTTGGGGCCCTGGTAATTTAGTCCCACTTTTCACCCAACTACGACACCCATGGTCGTGATCAATAGTGACGAATTCAGCGCTAAGATCATGTAGAACTAATCGGTGACATGCAGTCTTGATCAGAAGCTAAGAGCAAGCTATTGTGACTTCATTGCAGATTGTGTGCTATGGTGGGTTCTGAAACCTGACTGAAATTATGTACAAAGGAGCATAACTGAGCTCCTTAAATAATTAAATTAGGTTTCTTAATGAGGGGCTTAATAACTGCCAACTTGACGGATTTAGGGACGTGACCTAAAGATAACGAGGCGTTAATAATATTGGGAAGAGGTCCATCAGCTGTCTGTAAAACTCCTTTCAGTAATTGAGTTGAAATGTGATCTGATTGAGCTGTAGTAATGAGTTTATCTACCTCTTCCTGTCCTATACTTGTAAAGTCAGGCATCTATTCTGTTCTGTCTGGTCCAACTTTCAAAGTCAATGGTGCAGAAATATCCCATCCAAACACGCACAAGTGCTGTACACGTGCCACAGGTGATTCGTGTCTTCAGCCTTGTCAATACTTTTATTTCTTTTCTCTCCAGGTTTTTGATTCTGCAGTTTAACAGGTCCAGTGCGAACGAAGACTGCAAATGTATCAAGGTGAAGAAACAACTGGTCATCAATCCTAAGCTGCAGATAAACACTCCAGCGCAGAGGTGAAATCTCTCTCTCTCTCTCTCACACACACACACACACACACACACTCAGTTAAGATAGTTATTTAATCATGTGAGTCCACTTTATCAGCTGTGAATGTTTTATATGTATTTCAGCTGCTCCTTGGACCACACCGAACAGAAAAGTGTTTCCCAGTCCAGCCTTTCTCAAATAAGTCTTCCTCAAGACGGTATACACATCAGTCTTAATTCAAATCAATGATCATTCAATAAATTCTACCTTCTTTGCACAAACCTCTAATCCATGAAAGTCTTCTAATACTTACAGCCAATATAAATCACATCCAGGTTAATTAAAAATTAGTTAATGTTTCCTTTGTGCC
>JAOTRN010002882.1:0-13614 GCA_028566695.1 Bagroides melapterus
ATGGTATAGCCACTCCTGTCCTGTTATCTATATCCACCTTTTTCTTGTATTGTTATTGTTGCATTGCTACTAAGACCTGTTTTGTTCTGTCTTATTCCCTCAAACAGAAAATGCTTCATAAAACCGGAATTATATGTTTAATTACCTTCATGCTGTTTTCCACTCTTTTCATACTGTCTCTCTCTCTCTCGTGTTTGGTATCTCGTGTTTGGTAGAGAACAATAAAAGGTCAAGCCTACCTAGAAGTTTAGAGAAGGCTCGGACGAGGAGTGGATGAAGAAGAGAAAGAAGCGCTCTTGGAGGGCGGAGGAGGAGAAGCTCTCTTGGAGAAGTTCTTCCCGAGGGGGGTTTTCCCCGTTGAAGTTCCTTGTCCCGGAAAGGTCTGGGACAAGACTTTCACTTTCTTCGAGACAATTTCAATCAAGAACTTTGTTTGCACCAGCGGAACCTTTTAAATCTCTAGCGGAATCTCTAGTTTGCTTCAAGGACTTTGAACCTCCGAATCACCTTGACCATTAAATCAGGAAGCTCAACAACGAACCAATGCAAGTAACATTACTAATTAATCAATGCGTAATTTTAAGCTGAAGCCCCTTTATTAAGGTGAAACCTAATTTCCTTGACAATTCTCGCACAGTGTAATCAAACTTGATTTAAACTTGTCCTATTTGATCTCTCTTTTGTTTTCTTATCTTTCTCTCTCTCTCTCTCTCTTACTCTTTCTCTTGTTCGGATTCCCTCCGTTACTTTTCCCTTACTTCCTATCTCCCTTTGTTTCCTTACTCTCTCTCGCTCTCTTCTTATATGTCTTACTCTGTTTATGTACGTTTGTTGTAGTTAGTATGTGTTGTGTGTTCATATTTATTAAAAACATTATATTCACTGGTGATTGTCTCTGTGCCTTGCTCACAATTTCGGGGTCCCTGAACATAGATCTTGTTATGTGCTTGATAACAGCTAGTACTTTATAAAGTGGCAATTCTTCCCTAGCCAGGAAGATCCTGGAATTAATAAATAATTATACTGTCCAATTAATTGTGTTATTGATTCCACTGCAGTTAGTTCATAAACCCCATTTGAATATCTTAAGGTAATTATAGCCAGTTATAATACTTAAATATTTAAATCTTGAACTAATTTCACTTCATTATTTTGGTGGAAAATGCAGAAGATATTCTAATTCTGTTTCTTGAGCTAATTTTGCTACATACCTTTGGGTCTGCTTCACATGAGGCCATTCCAGCTGCGGACTTTCATCCTCGCAGACATCCCCACAGGTTTATAAGGGTTACGTGATGTGGGCTTCACTCTCCTTATTTGGAAAAGACCCTGGTTCCTGGCCTTGGGTCCAAGTCTAGGGGCACAGCCGCAGGACTCTTTTGATGAACTGGGTCTGGCCCCTGAGGGGCGCCAATTCCTAGAGGCTGGCCTCTCATCTGAGGTGACAGAGACTCTGTTGAATGCTAGGGCTCCCTCCAATAGAAAGCTGTATGCTCTGAAGTGGAGGTTTTTCTGCCTCTTTCCAGATCCAGTTCAATGCCCAGTCGTTTCAGTGCTGGAGTTTTGGGAGTCTCACTTTTCTCTGGGCTTCTCCCCATCTACTCTAAAGACACAGTGTCAGGAATCGGAAGACTGCGCCTTCCTTCCTAGTATCTCTCTGTGGTCCTGGAGGGGCTGCTGGAAGCCCCCTTTGAGCACAATGAGCGGTTTCTGACACTGAAGAAAGCTCTGCTCTTAGCTTTGGCCTCCATCAAAAGAGTGGGAGATTTGCAGGCCCTGTCAATTGACCCCACCTGCCTGTAGTTGCACCCCAGGGTGGGATATAAAAAAAAAAAAAAAAAAAATTGTTTTAGGCTATTTGTATCTTTAGTCTTGCAACATACTGAACCTTAGCTAATCTACTCAAAGACAGATTTAAAAGCACTTTTGTACATCGCTCTGGATAAGGGCATCTGCCAAATGACCTTAAATATAAATGGAAATGGAAATGGATGTCCCCAAGGTGCCCAGGATGCCGGGTTACCCAATCATCCTACAGGCCTACTGTCCTCCACCCCATGACCATTTAGTGAGACAATTTTTAAATTCCTCTTTGCAGTGTTGAATTGTTGTTGATGCCTAATGAACTCACTTTTAATGTGGCTCAGATAATGCATAATTATGGTTTATTTGGTTCTTACTATCTAAAGTGTGGTTTTGCAGTGGTCTGCATGTAGACCCGTGCCAAAATGTCACCACTCCATGCAGCATGTATGGTAATGCTAAGGCTTACTTGAGGCCCAAATCTGGCAAACAAGGGTGGACCGCCCAAATGCCATCTTTTCACACAGTATTTGTATCATAGCAAGTAGATTTGGGCCAGTTCTGGTTTGGTTGGTTTGTTTACTGCTGATATTTGGGCAACTTTTGGCTTGCTTGTAGCCCAAATCTAATAAACAGGAGTGGACCTCCCAAGTGCTATCATTTAATGTAGTATGGGGGCCAGAATCTAGTGCTTGATCTGGGCCAGCCTCCAACTTAGAAGTGAGTATAGAGGGAATTATGGTGTTAAATGCTGAACTGTAGTTGACAAACAGCATTTTCACATAATTCCCGTTTCTGCTATCCAGGTAGCTCAGGGCAGTGTGATGGAGATAGGCATTGGCATCCTCTGTGGAGTGGTTAGGACAGTACACATACTGAAGGGGGTCCAGTGTGTCAGGTAGAGAAGAAGTAATGAATTCTCTGACTAGTCTATCAAAGCACTTCACCACAACAGAGATGAGGGCTACTGGGTGATAGTCATTAAGGCAGGCGGGCTGGGATTTCTTTGGGACAGGAATGATGATGGACTGTTTGAAACATGGGGATTACAGACTGATCCAGGGAGAGGTTGAATATCTTGGTGAACACCGGTGCTAGCTGGTCAGCACAGGCCTTCAGGACTTGACCTGTGATGCCATTTGGTCCTACTGCCTTCCTGGTGTTCTATCTACTGAATACCTTTCTCACATCGTGCTCCAAGATCATGAGCATATTGTATTCTCCAGCTCTCTCAGCAGGCACGCTGCTAACACTATTAGCGCTGCTAGAACTGTTAGCCCTGTAGCTGCAGCCTCAAACCGAACATAGGTGTTTAGCTCGTCTGCCAGTATCATCTGCCAGTTTCCCTACAAATTCCGTACAAATACAAAAGCTTCCGTACTGCACCAGAACATGTCACAGTCAGCATCATCAAGAGCATCCTGTTGAATGGTCCATCCAGCGTGTGACCTCCCTCTAAACAGGAACTTCCTGCTTTAGCCTTTGTTTATACTTAGGCATGAGGAAGAATGGCGGTTGCCCCTGGTATGACAGGTGATGTGTTGGTAGAGGTTTGGCAGTGCACGCTTGAGGTTGGCACTGTTAAAATCTGCTGCCATGATGAAATCTTTTTTTTTTGCAACAATTTTCTAAAAGCAGCTTTACATAAGTAGTTTAGAAACAGTAAAGCATCCCTGTTCAGCAAGAGTAATGTCAGTACCCTCCCATGGCATAGAACTGAGCTATTCAATTGGCGGCCCGTGGGCCGAACCCGGTCCCCAAGGTCATTTATTCTGGCCCTGCAAGTAACGTAGTATGAAAAAGACAATAGAATTAATTTAGTTCACTTGAACAACAGATCCCACAGTAATGAAATTATGTGCATCTGTTCCATTCAGCATGAACCAAGGCTGCAGCACTGAGCAGCAGTCATGTGACATTAGTGATGCCTACAGCCTCTCCTGTGAGACACTGTGACTGACAGGATGATGACAGGTGAAAACTTTTTATCATCATTTATTTTGTTTATTTCTTCCTTCAGTTTTTTCACACACAAAAAAAACCAGGAAATTCAGTGAAACAATATTTACCTTAGCTCCACTTACACGTGAGGATCGTCATTCTCACAAATGAATGCCATTGAGGGGACAGCCTTCTCCCGGCTAAGGTCTTATTTGACTGAACGTTTGCAACTCTAAACATACTAAGGTTATGTTTGGTGTTCCTTAAGGTTCTGTTTTAGGTCCACTGCTTTTCTCCCTATATAGACTACCCCTTGGTTCAATTACTCGTAAACATGGTATTAGCTTACACGGTTGTGCTGATGATATGCAGCTATATGTTTCAGCTAAATCAGATGAGAGACACCAGCTTAATAAGATTGAAGAATGTGTAAAGGACATTAGAGAGTGGATGCTTAGTAACTTCCTCCTGCTTAATTCAGAGAAGACATAAGTGTTTTTCTAGGACCACAAGCAGCCATAAATAAGCTGATTTCAAAGTAACTCCGGATGGTCGTTCTATTTTATCATGTTCAACAGTAAAAGACCCTGGTGTGATTATTGACTCCATTTGAAGGTCACATAAGTAATATCACTGCTTTCAACAAAGCTTTCTTTACTATCTGAAACATTGCTAAGATAAGAAATACTATGCCACTACATGAGACAGAAATATTTGACCATATAATGAAAGTGAAACAAAGCGAAAAGTGGTAAAAGCACCTTTTGGTATTATAATTTGTAATTTTGCTACACAAAAACACAAGACAATAATATTTTTATGCTGTATACAACTTCATATGCAGAGACTCTTACATTTTCTACGGTAATGGAACATTTAAGTGGAAATAATTTATTGGCAATAATTTTATTGTCTTGGGTGGCATTTAAACAAAACTTTGACTCTGCATAGGGCAAGTACAAGAAAAAAAGACCCGGTAAAAGTTCACAGAGTTTATGGCAAGAGTGAGACCATTAATTTGTCCATCTCAAGGCCAAGACCAGTCTTGATTATGTTATGGGCCCCAGGCGCGGAGGCCGTGGTAACAAAAAGAAGTGTAATCTGCAAAAGGGTTACATATTATACATCTGACTGATGGAGTTAACGGATGCAAATACACAAATAAAGTGCATTTGCATCCGTTAACTCCATCAGTCAGATGTATAACAACTTCATGTTGCACATTCACTCAACTCTGAGTAGAAATCAAATCAAAGTTACAAAGAACATTACAATATTGCATTGGGTTTTCCTGAGACATAGTGCTATCATATATTTTAATTATTCATAAGTATTATCTAACACTCAAAAATACTCTTTACGTGCTAGAAATTAGTTTAATCAAACCTGGACTTTGCATATAAAAGTGTGCAGTGACTCCAACACATCATGAGACATATTCAAGAAATAAAACCATCAATACTGATTATCAAAAGTGTAAATAAAATAGTACATCTTATTGACATGTAAACACATATTAGGAAACTTTAAATAAGTACTAAGTATCAATTTGGGACGATATATGTTTCTTCATATGTTTCACATGTTTAAATCTAATTGACTGTGCAAACAGAATTAATGGCTGTGCTCGCGCGCGAACGAACTCTCGCGATAATAGCGCGAGTCATCGCGAGATTACTCGCGGCTCGGATTTAACTTGTACAAAAGTTGTTCAAACCTTCTCTACATAGTTTCCAACAAATACATTTGTTAAACTCTATCTAAAACTTTATCCTTTGGTGGTTTAAACACAATACTGACCTGTAAAAGGGATGAAATGACTGAGACGGAAGGAACACAGGACCACGCTATTCTTTCTCCAGATTATGTCTAACCGGAAATCAGAGGTTCCGTCAATATACGCACCCGGGAACAAATAGCCGCATTAAAGGTTCCGCCCCCCCCCACGCTGTCTTAATCATTATTCCTCTCCTTTTCCTTTCTTTACAGGACGTCTTGCTAAATGGCAAATAATAATGAGCTGCATCTATATAAATATAGATATATTAATAATTTAAAGGAATGAAATGTATTACCCTGTTTACATACATCACCAAATGTGGTTGCACGAATTTGGGTTGCATACATTTGCCTACCTAACTTTGTGGATGGGGCAATGATCTTTGATTGATAGTATCCATTCTTGCTGGATCCAGCTAATTTCTTTACCACCATACAGCTTCATAATGGATTGTGGGCAGGTTCCCCCTCACTCATTAGGGATTATTTGAATATTTTGTGGTGTGTTGAATGAGTGAAAGTCCTATTAAACAGTCTGTGTGTGGCTGTTGACTTAGTGATAAATTGACTTGGACTTGGAATTGGACTCCAGAGAGCTTGCAACATACTCTTATTCTTGCAACATACTGAACCTGAGCTAATGTATTCAAAGACAGATTTAAAAGCACTTTTGTACGTTGCTCTGGATAAGGGCGTCTGCCAAATGACCTTAAATGTAAATGTAAATGTAAATGTTAAATGAGAGCTCACTAGCCACTAATGATGGGCAACCAGTATCTCATTTTTAGCAGTTTGTAGCTGTGTTGTAGCCCTGGGGGAATAGTGCTGTTAAAAATGTAGGGTGAGGCTTTGAGTTTAGTATGCAGGCAGCTGGGAACTTGTGTGGAGCGGATGTTGCTGAGGTCTGCATGTCATGGATCTATGTAGTTGGCAATAAAAAGCTCCTCAGTGTCACCTTTGGATTTGATAGAATGTATGCAAGAAACAGCATATGCTTTAGCATTCCACGGACAAAAGGACAGGGTGAATATAAAGCCAGCAAAAAAACACGGAGCAGCAGGCTTTTTGATGACTCAGCCACTAGTCAGTTACTCTAGGTTATTGGGAATGGTGTAAATCAAAAATGGGTGTTCTATCCTCTTCAACCAGTCTTTCCACCCCTTCAGAACCAACCTGAGAGATAGTAATACTTAATTGCTAATGCCATAATTATGGTCAGCAGTTTATACCTTCTGGATGAAAAAGGCCACAGGATGGAATTTTGGCTGCTCCCAAAACTCTCTGACAAGACAGACCCCATTCATGTTTCAAAGGTATCCACCTTTATGATGGGGCAGCTGAATCCAGTGGGCCTGGTGTAGCACTGTTGGAGTGCCTCTTTGATATTTTCCTCCATAGCCTGTTGCTCTGCCACTGAGATATGATAAATTCAGCTGCACAAAGTGGAGTTCAATAGAGCAGTCATATGGTCTATGCCAAGGCTACTCAATAAGTTTTACATTTGTAGCATTTAGCAGACACCCTTATCCAGAGCAACTTACATTCATACCACATTTTTATACAACTGAGCAACTGAGGGTTAAGGGCCTTGCTCAGGGGCCCAGCAGTGGTAGCTTGATGGAGCGGGGAGTCGAACTCACAACCTTCCGATTGGTAGACCAACACCCTAACCACTAGGCTACCACATCATGGGGGCATGTTCATGAAATGCATCCTAAATGAGGGGCCAGAGAGATATGGCTTGCAATATGAGTGATGAAACAACAACAATATATGAGCCCTATTTTTGCACCATAAGAGCTTTTCTCTTCATTTAAACATGCTTGTGTTATATTTTGAAACTGCAACAGTAAATGAAACATCAGTGCATTGTAAGACACCAAAGCTTTTTCTACATTAAATAGGCCTATTCTAATACAATGTCCTATGCTGCAAGAGATGAACATTGTCCCATCAAAACAGACAAGTGTTGCTCTTAAAAGTGCTCCTCTATGAAGCCCACATGGTTTTTGGAGCACAACTTCCAGCAGGACATCCAGCAGTTCTATCCAGCGACTATAACCTGATCTCCTCATCAGACACAGCTCACAACCTTGGGGTAATCATGGACATTTAACTGTCCTTTTCCTTCCATTTTGCTAATGTGACATGGTCATGCCGGTTTCTACTCTACAACATCAGAAGGATTCAGCCATATTTGACCACACAGGCTGCTCAGGTACTTGTTCAGTCTCTTGTCATTTCATGACTGGACTACTGCAACTCACTGTTGGCAGGACTACCTATGAACACAATTTGTCCTCTGCAAATGATCCAAAATGCAGCTGCACGATTGTGTTCAACCTGCCAAACTTTTCGCACACCACCCCTCTGCTGCATTCCCTCCACTGGCTCCCGGTAGCGGCACGCATCAAATTCAAAATACTACAATTCTACAAAGCCATCAATGGACCAGCTCCCTCTTACCTCAGCCCCCTCAGATCTACCAGCACTGGCCGACTGGTCACACCATCTCTCAGGGTAAGAGGTTGGCATACAACAAGACTCTTTTCTGTTCTGGCACCCAGGTGGCGGAATGAACTTCCTCTAGAGGTCCAAACAGCTCAATCACTGGCTGTCTGCAGATGATGGTTGAAGACCCACCTCTTTACAAAACACTTGAACTAGCACTTTCTACTCTGTTTGTTGTACGTGTCCCCCCAAAAAATAATTTATTGAACAGTATTTTCGGTTCTTGGTTTTTTAAGTCTTGCAACCTACTGAACCTGAGTTAATGTATTCAAAGACAGTAAGTCTGTATGTAAAGGGGAGAGGAGTGGTGCTCCCATGGGCAAGAGTTAGCTTTGACTTTGTGACTATCACCTATTCTCCCTGCTGTAAGGGCTGTAATGCTAGAGTTGGGGGGTTACTACCTCCACCTAAGGCATCCATTGTCTCTGGATTGCACCTAAAGCTAAAGTCTTCTCTGTTAGAGAGCTAACTTATCAAGTGTATTTTTAGTTACAAGTAAAAATAACACTACTGATGGAGGAAGAATATCCTGCAACTCACACACTAGACATGCTAAATGTTTGCAATACTTATTGACTTGAATATGATCGGAATATTAAAAAGATCCTCCGCTTCCTCTGCTAGATGCTTGAAGAGAGAAAACAACCCACATCTCAACAAGTAAAAAAATGTAACGAAAGTGACAGCACAAAATTTTGAGGAAAAAGAGAAAGCTACAGCTACAGCTACAAAACTCATGGCAAATGCTCAAATACATTATATGCTCACAGTTTTCAGTAGTCCATTGGGAAGCCTTCCTATATATTCATCCTTAGCCTTCTCTTGAGACCAGTGTATCACGAATTGTTTATTTTCTAATGACAGAGCTGACTAAGTCATTACATCAGTATTGGTGTATTGCTGTCATTACATGTTCCTTGTATTTCCTTACATTTCATTTGTAGATGCAATAAAAAATAAATTAAGAAATAGTCACAAGCAGCATGTAGAGAAACTGAAATTCCACTGTGTTGGATGTAGAAATTCCATGGAATACTGGTTTATTGTAGGTAGCAAAGTACCTTAAAAAGTGAGGAGTGTGTGAGGAGACTAAGATATGAACATCAAAAATATTTACTCTCTGTGGGAAAAAACATCTTTCATAACTCTTGTATTATTCTAATGTACATTTTATACAACAAAAAACCATAAGTAAAACAGCCCAAAAAGTGCTGCAATTCCATTTCTGTATGTTTATAACAAAAGCCATGTGGCAACTGCAAAGGTTATACTCTCTATACCAGCCATTTGTCTTGCATGTCAGATCTGTGCTCCCTGATTGTATAAATGAACAGCAAGAAATTTGTCGACTTCAGCACTTATAAATCAGTTGAACTACTAAAACATGAACTTTCTTGTAGGCATGCTTTTAAAGGGCATACTTGCTTTGCTATCAAGCTGTGGTTGATCCATGGCAAATGTGTTTGGATCAGGAAGAACATTTTGTGCAAATGTACCACAACAATCAAGACAGCACAAATGAGACATTGCCCTGCACATTATGTTAAATGGCATATAAGGATTTCATAGAGGATAAAATAATGGTCAGGTAAATGGTAAGAAACATATAATGCTTGAGTGACATGTTTTGTAACTTTCTACAGAGTTGCCAAATAGGTAAAGATAAAAATTGAGGACCATGAAATTGTTTGCCTTAATTAATTAAGCCATGAATTAATCCAGTAAATAATAAATCCATTACTCATTGAATTAATGAATTAATCAAAGTAATTTATTGTTATATGTCAATTAATATATTTTTGTAATCTACTTAGCAATATGTTTCAAAATCACTATTTGATGTCAGTATCACAAAGAAATAAACTAAATTGGAAAATGCATGGGAAATTTAAAGATCACAAATTCCTGCATTTCATGGACAGCTGCACTGGATTGTAAAGGTAGTGTGAGGTGTGTGTGTTCAAATCAGTGAGAAAGTCTCTACTTCTCTGTTTCATATAAGCCATCAAATTCAAGCTCTTTGTAAATCCGTATTCTTTTCTCTGCTCTGCGCTTGGTGACAGTGAGTACACTTGCCTTGTAAAGAAAGCTCCTTTTCCTCTTACAGTTGTGTGAGGCTAACAATGGCCCTGCTGCAGCTGCAGTCTGTCTCTGAAGAAGCAAACATACACACACTTGTCTTACTATCTTTGTGAGGACCTTCTGTTGACATAATTGTTGATGTGGCTAATTACTGCAATTCATTATACACCTAATCTTAACCTCAAGGAAAGCTTGCGGTTATTTAAAAATTTAAAAAATAAATATTTAAAGGCTGCAGACAAGATTAATTTTTCTCATAGACTAACAATTAGGATTAGAGATTCCTATCCTAGTGGGGATTTTTGGTCCCACAAAGATATATAAACTTGCCCATGTCTACACATAAATACACACACACACACATACACACACACAAAATCAAACCTCTGTGGGTTTGTGCCTTGGAATTCATCTGTCAGTCATCTGAGCCAAAGCACATTGAAAGTAGTCTGGGATAGACTGTGCTAAGGCTCTATAAGGAGCACCATTGTTTTATAAGTCCACTTCACTGGGCAAGTCTCAAGGTCTTTGAAAAACAGGCCATAACAAACAAACAACACAGTCTCTCATCATTATGAAAAAATAATGCACATGTTTGTTGGAGCAAAACTTATTTCTTCCTGAGGCTATTTTCTCCCTTGTGATGTTAGCATCGGAATCAAAAGTTTGAGGAGGGTTATATTGCCCATTCGGCAACAGATAATTTCATTTTAATAAAGGTAAGCAACAGTAAATCATTTTTTTAGTTGCTAATGATGACAAAATTAATTATGATAATTAAAAAAATATCATGGTATCATAGAATTTCATCACAGAATCTATTTACTTTATAGATTATCAGCCTTGGCAGTTGTTTTTTCAAAGTTACTAGCTAGTCAGCATAACTGCATAAGGTTTATATTTCTAAATGACAGATGAATTCTTTTCAAAGACATTGAATTAAAAAATAAAAAACTTTTAGGAATGCTAAAGGATTTCTAAATTTTGTATATTGATCACTTACAAAACTCAAGTTCATAGAACCCTGAGGTGGGTGTTATTTTGACTCCCTTCTATGCCAAAAATATTTAACTGTGCACCAGCAACCTGAAATTAAAAAATATCTAATTTGTATATATAATCTAATATATATATAATCTGTAAAAAATATTTAATTTGTATATCTAATCTGTATGTGTTTTGTTCTCTGCTCTGTCATCAATCACATTGCTACTGGTGGTTTTGTGTGCTGTGTTATAAAGCTTGTGTATGCGCTCCGATTATTATACTGTACTAATATTCCAAGAGTGTACAAAGTTGCCATTAAAACAAAAGGTGGCTTCTTTGAAGAATTGAAAATATAAAAAATTCACTGGGTTATTTAACATATTTTTGTTGATTACATGTTCACATATTTTTTACATGAATCATAATTTCAATGTCTTGCATATCATATCATGAGATGATATCTCATGAGTAAGATGACCAAGATGGCGGCGTGTGTGTATCGCAAGGCTCAGCGTCTTACCAGATTCAAGGAAATAGTGTTAATTTACCTGTTTATTTCCTGCGTGTTCGCTCGATTCAGTTATGCGAACTATTCATATAGCAAACAACAACAATATTCAGCGTTCTAGCATAGTTTTGGACTATCCGTTCAACTTTGACTAACTCCCTCCGGAGTTACAGAGATCACCACGCACAAGCGGACCACTCGCACCAACCGGAAATGTTCGGCGCCGGGGTCGAGACCGTAAACAAAGACGGGGTAAGCGTGGAGGGCTGCGTGCTAAGCTACAGCTAAACCCACATCGGCCAGCTCTTCCCAGCATCCTTCTCACCAATGTGCGGTCTCTGATGAACAAGATGGACGAACTCAAGGTCTGGATGCTAACACAGACATGACTTAGAGACTGTAATTTATTGTTCTTCATGGAGACATGGCTTAATAACAGTGTACCATGCGGCGTGGTGGAACTGGAGGGACGCACAATCTTCAGGGCTGACAGAGATGTGGAATCATCCGGTAAAAACAAAGGAGGTGGAGTGTGCATTTATGTCAACAAAACATGGTGTACAGACTCTGTAATTGTTAATACCTTCTGTTCTGCTTATCTGGAATTCCTGATTATTAAGTGCAGGCCGTTTTACCTACCACGGGAGTTTATGTGCATTGTTGCTGTGGCTGTTTCTGTACTGCCGGAGGCTAAGTGGCTATGAAAGAACTTTGTGCTACTATTAGTAAGCTTCAAACCATGCACCCGGATGGTGCATTTATTGTCGCTGGGGACTTTAATCACTGCTGTCTAAGATCTTTTCTACCCAAATTTCATCAGAATATAACCTGCACTACAAGAGGACACAAGACACTCGACCACTTATACACCAATGTGACTGATGCATACAAGGTCATATCCCTCCCCCACCTAGGACAATCTGACCATCTCTCTTTGTTCCTATTCCCCAAATATACTCCAGTCATCAAACGTGTGAAACCAACATCAAGGACCATCAAGATTTGGTTAGAAGGTGCTGACTCCATTATTCAGCACCAATTCCAACACACTGATTGGAATGTGTTTGCCTCCAATGTCACCCCAACCTCACAGACTGACATCAACACCTATGCCAACTCTGTCATAGAGTACATCAATAGGTGTGTGGATAAGGTGACCTCACACAAGATAATAAAAACCTTTCCCAATCAGAAGTCCTGTATTAATAAAGAGGTTCGCCTCCTGCTCAAAGTCAGAGATGCTGCCTTCAAGGCTGGTGATAGTGAGGCCTACAGCTCAGCCAGAGCCAACCTGAAGAGGGGAATCCGTCAAGCCAAGCTCACATACAAAGTGAGAATTGAAGAGCACTTCAACTCTTCTGACCGCAGATGTATGTGGCATGGTATACAGGTTATCACTGATTATAAACCACCTAACACCCTACCGCCCTCCACCTATGACTCTCTCCCTGACGAGCTCAATCAGTTCTATGCTCGTTTTGACCGTGCCAAAAAGGTGGTCCCCCACAAATCTCAACCCCCTCCTAATCATCTGAATCTTACTCTCTCCACTACTGATGTCTGTCTTACATTGAGTAGGGTGAATGCAAGGAAGGCTGCTGGCCCTGATGGAATACCTGGACATGTACTTAGACCCTGTGCGGAGCATCTAGCTGGTGTCTTTGCGGATATTTTCAATCTATCCCTGGCACAGGCTGTTGTTACCATGAGTTTGAAGACCTATACCATCGTGCCAATACCAAAACATTCCACAGCCTCTGCCCTCAATGTCTTTCGTCCAGTTGCACTCACCCCATCATTGTGAAATGCTTTGAGAGACTGGTTTTATCCAAGCTCAAATCCTGTCTCCTAGATACTCTGGATCCTCATCAGTTTGCCTATCGCCACAATAGGTCAACCGAAGACGCCATCTCCACGACACTCCATTCTGCTCTTTCCCACCTGGACAGTCGTAACACTTATGTGAGATTACTGTTCATTGACTTCAGTTCTGCTTTCAACTC
>JAOTRN010003211.1:0-13588 GCA_028566695.1 Bagroides melapterus
AGGAATTGCATCAAAAATAATAGAGTATTCTTTTGGCCTCACAGGGAACATAAACTTATCGAGAAATTCCGAATATGGTAAAAGTAGACCTTGTTCATTAAGCAATTGACTAACAGTAAGAATTCCTTTATCGTACCATGTCTAATTAAAGATCGATTTTCTTCTGTACAAGATATCTTTATTATTCCATATAAAATATCGATGTTGTGAAAAGTTGTTTGTAACAACAGCGCCTGCTTATGAAAGTTTGCCATTTTAACTGGGATTTTTTCAACTGAAAAATTACATTTCAGAAGAAAATTAATGCCACCCAAAGAGTTAAATACTGTAAGTGATTAGGGAAAATGTTCCATATACTATCTTTATTTTTAACAAACTCAATTATCCATTTTATCTTAAACACATTAACATCTGTAAAGTTTAAAACTTCAAGGCCACCAAAGTCTGTGTTATTATTTAAAATATCTTTCCGTAAATAGTGTGTTTTCTTCCTCCAAATAAAATTATACAGAATCTTATCCAATTCCTTAACAACATTGTTTGGAACATCAGCTGACATAGAAACATATACAGATCTCGAAATCCCTTCTGCTTTTGAGAGCATTAAATTTGTTATTAATTTTCTTAATAATGGGGTCAAAATTTAACAGGCGTCTTTGATTCAAATCTTTACAAACTTTTATCCCAAGGTATGTAACACTGTCTCTGATGGGTATCCCACAAATCTTTTTCGACAGACAAAGTGACAGATAAAGTGGACTTATTCTTATTCATCTTCAATCTGGAGATTCCAGAAAATTCCTCAATACATTTAATAACTTTGTCCAATTCATCTCTTTTTTTTTTGATAAAAATTGTGGTGTCATCTGCTAATTGACTAAGTTTAATCTCCTTACCAAACACTGAAATTCCTTGAAAACCCGCTCTTTTGATATGAGTAGTCATGATCTGAGTGACTAATATGAAGAGAAGGGGTGATATAGGACATCCTTGTCCACTGCACACAGCAAATCTCTGACAGGTTCCATGAGACAACTGGACTGAACTATTAGCACCATTATAAAGTGTACGAATTGCTTTTTGAAAAAGATTCCCAAAGCCAAAAAAGTCAATAACTTTGAACATAAATGAGTGTTCAATAGTATCAAATGATTTATAGAAATCAATAAACAATATAAAACTATCATCTGAAACAAGATGTCTGTAATCAATTAAATCCAAAATTAATCTGATATTACTTCCAATATAACGACCTTTCAGAAAACCTGACTGCGCTTCATCAATTAATAGATTTAAGTTTGTCTTGTTCAAAGACAAACTTGTTCTTGTTGTCTTGTTAAGGTTGTCGTTCTGCAAAAATTAATGAAAAGATTTTGGTATCATTATTTAACAAATTAATTGGTCTCCAATTTTCTAAGAGCAAATTGTTCTTGTTAGGTTTGGGTATAAGTGTAATTACCCATTGTTTTAGTGTTGCAGGCATTTACCCCAAATCAATTGCTTTGTTTAAAAACTGCCAAAAAAAAAAGGTGCTAGTTCATTACAGAAGGTCTTATAGAACTCCCCTGTCAAGCCATCATTTCCAGGAGATTTATTGTCTTTCAGAGTAGTTATACAGTATCTGAGGTAACCTTATTCATTTTGGTTGAAAAACCATCAAGAAAAAAAATCTGCCTCATTTAGTTGATTATATGAACTATACAATTTAGCATAAAATTGATTAACAAAACAAGATATATCCTTGGTATTATCATTAATAAGTCCATCTATCATTAACTTGTTTATAGATGTTATTTCCCTGTTTCTTTTTTCTAAACCAAAGAAATATTTTGTATTTTTCTCTCCTGCTTCCATCCATTTTTGTCTTGATCTAATGAACGCACCCCTAGCTTTCTCCTCGTAAATATTGTCCAGCTCACCCTGCAGTGTAGCAAGTTCCAACAACTCAGTGCTTGACATATTCTGGTTATGACTACATGTGATGGATATTATTTTATTTATTATCCTATTTTCATGTTCTCTTTTTTCTTTCTTAATAGACTTTCCAAATGATATTGCGAATTTCCTTGTTTCAAATTTCGTTTGTTCCCATAACTTCCCATAAGTTTGAATCAAACAAGCCTGCTGCCAATATTTAATAATCAAATTCTTAATTTGGTCACAAAAATATCATGTTTCAATAGATTATTTTTTAACTTCCAATAACCTCTCTTAACCCTACTTGATTGATAACTCAATACATTAAATTCAATAGCAATTCCTTTGTGAACTGTTGAAATTGATGGTTCAATAGTTACAAATTCAACTTTCTCTTTTAAATTTTCTGTAATGAGCCAAAAATCAATACGTGATTGTTGAGACCCGTCCCTATTACTCCATGTATACAAAAGTGATTGGGGATTTTTACATCTCCATATGTCAACCATGTTCAGTCGTAAACAAACACTGCTTAATTCAGTTGTCATATTATCAAATCTAGGTGGCCATCGATCTTGCCTTCCATCAAACACTGTATTAAAGTCACCATCTCAAATGACTTAAGCAGAGGGGAATTTTGACTGTAGTTGATTAATATGGCTTTCAATATCTTGAAAGATGAACTCATTAGTCTTTTTATTATTAGTAGCATATATATTTATAATGATAATTTTAACTTGGTTTATATCAGTAAGTAGAGCAATCCAATGACCTTGATCATCTGTCTTCTGACTTAGAATTTTCCCAGAAAATCTATCCCTCAAAATGGCGACACCTGCTGTTCTATTCGATGCACCAAAAGAGAACCAAATATCAGATTTTGGTTGATTTTTGATTTCTTTCCAGAAAAGCACATCATCTTTGCAGGCATGAGTTTCTTGAATAAAACAAAAATTCTTTACAAAACAAAAACAGAGCTTTTCTTTTTAACATATTTCGTAACCCCCTGGCATTAATTGAAAAAAGTTTTAACGACATGAACTATAACAAAGAAAAAAAAGAGAAAAGAAAACAATTAAAATAATAATAAATAATCAAGTGAACAATGAACAAACTGGAATATAAGTGTTGAGAGAGTATAAAAAGGTATTCTTACTTCCGAATTTCCAAAAAAGTGTCACCGTTCAGATTCAAGTCTCGATATCCTATTTGAAAACAAATATAACGAAAACAAATTAAAGTGACATCTCTATATAGTGCCAGTACCAGAAAAGTAGTAGAGTGACGTATGTACATAGGTTTTAAGTCACAGAAATATAAAACAATAATATCCTTATCAGGCTAAAGTTACATTAGAAATAATGATTCATAAGACTAACTTGCAAGTCTCTATAATTAAACCAGTCAAATTAAGGGTTAATAAAGCAAAGACCTTTCCTATTAGTTTGTGCTTTGATTCTAGACCAATAACATATAGAAGCACAGTTGAAAGTTTAATTTCTTTACCATCCACTATTGCCTTGCCTTGACTAGTGCTTTTTCAATCGTAAGCCAAAGTCGATTCCGTGTAACTCTATCTTTGATCGTGAGGTCTTCTTTGAAGTACATCTTGTTCTTTTTCAAAAAGTCGTTTCCCTTTGCTCCTTTCCATGTGAGGTCACGAGCCGTTCTGGAAGAGAATCTTATTATTACTGGCCTCGGTTTCTTTCCCTTGCTGCCGTCTGAACTATGTCTTCCAATACGATGAGCAATGACCACATTGTCCCCCACAAAGTTACACTCCTCCTCGACAACCATCATTCTGCAGATCTCAATCGCCCGGCTTCACAATCTCTTCATTTTTGTTTTTCAATTCTTCGCTTTCTTTCCGAATATCAAATAATTCAGAACTTCCAATGCTTCTTTCAAGCGTTTGATGCTGGTCGAGTTTTCTTTCACCATGTCTTTAATTTCCTCGGATGACTGTTTAATCATTTGAATGATGCTGTGATGTACCTGACCTAAGGTCAAGTCGTCAGGTACATCTCCTCCTGCGAGCTTTTTCGGTGGACGTGTTTTGGTCGGCGTGTTTGGAAAAGCGTCACACTCGCCTCCTTTTTTTGCTCTGGCAAGAGTATGAGTGTGTGTCATCAATAAGTCTTTTTTCAGTCATCTTCTGAACCACTCCGTCCATTTCTTCGGGAACTGACAATTCCATGGTAAGTTAACTGACTCTTCTATAATATCAAGCAAACCCCAGAATAACGAATAAACAACGTAACTTTATTAGGGCTGCAACTAACGATTATTTTAATAATCGATTAATCTGTCGATTAACTTTTCGATTAATCGGATATAAAAAAAAACAAGAAAAGCATTCATTTCCAACCCTTTATTCAAAAACAGAACTAAAATCTTTAGAAAGTGCACAAACATGTTGCTCCTTGAACATCCCTGAGCTGTTATAATAATAATAAAATAAAAATGGACTAACACAAAAAACATACACATGTATGCTTTACATCTGCCAAATATATAGACTTTTTTTTAAATAAAGTGCCACCTGAGCTGCCAGAACAATAAATAATTTATAAAAAATTAAGAACAATACAAATCAGAAAATTTGTTCTCTACACTACACTCACAGATGCACACACTCACAGACGCACACACTCTCACACTGACACACACACACACACACACACACACACACACACACACACTCTTACTCTCTCTCTAAGTTCACTTTAAAGCTTATTCATTAAATTATTACCATCATTGTAGTAAGTGCAAGGTTCATTTATGCACCACATTTAAACACAGCTTAAGATGACCAAGTGCTATAAAAGAACTTTAAAATTAAATTTAAAAGTACAACCCACACAAATATATTTGTCAGTAATAACCTATATGGGACAAAGCACAGAATATATGGTGTAAGAAAAATAATCTTAATGAGGTATAATCTCAAACAGAGGTTTTAAGCATCACGTAATTTTCTCATGACATTTTTCTTGTCTAGTAATCTTGATTTAAGAAATTTATTTTTTGGACTGGAAACGGGACAAAATTACTAAGTAAGAAAAGCTTTTTTTTTTTTTTGCAGTGTAGCTATACATGACAACAGATTGAAAAATGAATGGTCCAAAAAAGACGAGTGTATAAAAACGTCTTGGATGACTTGGGTCGCACGGATTTCTCTACCTCCGCTCGTTTTTTGTTTTTTTTGTTTTTTCTCCGCCCTGTCTATGAGGCGCCGAACTCTGCTAACATCAGTGCGCGAGAGAGACCGAGTGTGTTCACTCCGCTCCGCGCTTAACTAAAGTTTTTTTTTTTTTTTTTTTTTTAATAATCAAACGTCTCCGCGTTGAGCGACACAACGAATCGATTATGAAAATCGTTGCCAACTCTTTTAGTAATCGATTTTTATCGATTTAATCGATTCGTTGTTGCAGCCCTAAACTTTATGCTAGAACCCCAGTAGCACATAAAGCAAATGTGACTAGTAAGATATACCCTAAGTTTATTTTACGCAGCCATGAAAATACGCCTAATCATTCCGCCATCTTGGTTCCGCCATGGGCGGAAGAGGATGTGGTTGGAAGTTGTTGCGCTAATTGCGTCATCAGGTTCTGCACTCCTATTGGTTGTTGGTTTGACAGTCATTGTAGGAGACGTCACACAGCAGGAAAGTTTCTGAAATCTTCTAACACTCATAGAAGTTCATCGGACAAAAAAACTGATCACAACAGCCATTAATCGGCTATCGGTGAACAAGTCACTCCAGAGATCAAAGACTACAGATTTTTAGGATTTGTCTCAGACGACCAAATCGTGGCCAAAATCGCACAGTGTAAGCCTGACGTTACTCTAGTTAGCTGCTGTTTGTAAAAAATCCATTTTTTGGAGTTTTGTTTATTGTTTGTATAATTAATTGTTTTATTTCCCACTGTGTGTTTTAGGAGTTGGATCAGCTGGCTTTACTGAACTGAGTCTCTTCCCCTGAAGACCTTAAACACTGTGTTCCCTGTGTTTCATGTTAATCCGATAATCATGTCATTAATTTCATGTGATTTGTAATATTTCATATATGAATTTATTGCTTTCCTGTCTTCTCTGATCTTTGGCCATTCAAGTATTCATGTAGGTTGTGGCAATCCAAGCTCATCTCTGTAGGGTTGCTGAAGTAGCCATTTAGCATTTAGCCTGGTAGTCTTTCTCAGGTGGCATATGCTTACAAGGAAACAAGGTCACAAGGTTCTCAACTAATAATATTTCACATGAATATCTTTAAATTCTCCAAATAGCTATATATAATTTTTTTTGCTTCAAGTAACCTAATATTTCACTTAAAATTTCAATCTTCTTTTATGAGTAATCTGAGCTATTATGCCTTTTCTTTCACCAATGAACCTATTCAAGGGCAAATCCAAAGCCTTTTCCGTGGGGTTTGGTGCCCTCTTTTGGCTGTATGTCACAACTTCAGTTTTTATTTATCACAAATGGCACACTTGGACAAAGGATGAGGGGCATCTGCACACCATTATGCATCTCAGTTTGGAAAAATAAAAATTTAAGTTTTGACAGGCAGTGGAAAGAGGGCCATGGAAAAGGCTTTAAATGTGGCCCTCAAGACTGAAAGAAAAAGGCAAACTAGCTTTAATATTGCAAAATTATTATATAATTATATAGATTTGGATAATTTGAAGACATTGTGGAAATATTGCCTCTTCTGGAACATGAATATTTGGTGTTAATTACTCTAAGTTAATAAGTTAATAAATAAATAAATAAATGCCCATTAATAATTGTTTTACTGACAATCATCTTTGTACAAATTTTGGAAATTCTCATGCAGGTAAATGAAGTATCAAAGTTTACTGTGAACACACTTATCAGCGAGCAAAACCTCATTATTACATGATCTCAGCACTTTCTTTGTTTTAAACATACTTTCAAACATACACCAATTCAAGAATGTGTTGATTATTTGATCGACTCAGAGGTGACAAGGATTCTGAGTACTGCATTGTGTATCATGGCAATATTAGAAGCTTCTTCTCCTCAAAGTTAAATTTAAGACATATTTTTGCTTCCTGTAAGTCAACTTTTGCGTCCTAATCCTTAAAACTAACCTAATATTTTATCTTCTTTTATGTGCAATCTGAGCTACTTTGCCTTTTCTTTCAGAAATGAGCCTAGTCATGGCTAAATCCAAAGCCTATTCCGTGGGGTTTGGTGCCCTCTTTTGGCTGCATGTCACAACTGCAATTTGTTTTTTATTTTTTCACAAATGGCACACTTGGACAAATGATTCAGATCACCATGCCTGAAAGCATCTCAATTTGGTGAACTATAAGGTTTGTGCGACATTGTTCTTCTGCTGACATTGTTCTTCACTGTTCTTCTGACATTGATGCAAGAACTTTGCAACCTATTTTTGAAAAATAAAAAAGAAGGTTTAACAGGCATTCAAAAGAGGGCACCATAGCCCACGGAAAAGGCTTTAAATGTGACCCTGAACAGGCTCAAGCCTGAAAGAAAAAGGCAAACTAGCTTTATTATTATTATAAAATTATTATAAAATTATATAGCTTTGGAGAATTTGAAGACATTAATGTGGAAATATTGACTTCTGGAATATGAAGCTTTGGTATTTGGTATTAATAACTCTATTACGTACTGTAGGTAAGTGATTAAGTAATAAATAAATGCCCATTAGTAATTGTTTTACTGAGAATCATCATTGTACAAATTTTGGAAATTCTCATGAAGATAAAGGAAATAACAATGATGAATATTTCTTTATGGTCTTTCTGTTACAAAACACTAAATTTTCCACTACTGGAGAGTCTTCAGGACATTGTTTGACCTTTCAGGATTTATTGTCAATTACTGGCCACTGGGTGTGCTAAAATGCAAGGTCATATTATTATTATTATTGTTGTTGTTGTTGTTGTTGTTGTACCTGTAGTAGTGTTAATAGTAAAAATAGCAGTATTATAGCAGTAGTATAGTATAGAATATATTGATCAAATATATTTTTGGTTGGTGAATCATTCTCAACGCAGTAGTGCTAATAATGTCCAGGTTAGGAACTAATCATTGTTTCAAGCTCTTTGAATTTACAGTAGCAAACCGAACTGAATCTATGAAATAGTTCACATCATCCACACTGACTCACGTTTCCAAAACCCATTTTTCGATGTGCCGGTCAGGATCATGGACATTTTGGGAGTCCGGTGTCCTGTCTTGTTACGTATGTTTGTTGATTCTTCTGTCAGAGAAACTGGGAAACTGAGATAAAAAAAAAAAAAGGCAAACCCACATGCGGGGATAGCGTCAAGCACGATTTATTAACATAAAAACATGACCGGGAAACACAGGGGAAATACTGGAGAGAAAAAGAAACTGAAACCTAACAGACTAGACACCGGAAAAACACAAAAAAAGAAGAAGATTCCAGGCTTAAATAATAATTAAAAAAAAAAACCACACGAATATGACACATTAGGAACAGGGGTCTGTTCCAGAAAGCAGGTTATGTGACATATCCGGATATGTTTGAGAGTAAGGTAGCGGATAACCTCAGCTTTCGGTTCCAAAATCGGAGCTCCATCTCCATGTAATAATTTCTAATTTGCTTTGGAAGATGGACTTTATACAGCTCCTTTGCAGGCAACTAGCAAGGCAGAATAAAAAGATTAATAAAATACCATTAACATATTTAAACATCTGCAGGTCAATTCTTAAACTGCTAAGATTATGTGTTGTGGTAGATGGACCTTCATCTGCATGTGAATCCCCAGCCATATTCTCTGAAAGGACAATGGCAATTTGTTACTCTATGTTAAAAAGGGACATACATTATATGGTATGCATCATACCTCTTTGGGTGTCCCAGAGGTTTCTAATTCTAACGTGAAAATATGCAAGCATACTTTGTCTAAAAATAAAAGCTCTAAAAGCAACTAGAGGTATCTGACATTATTCACTTACAACTCTGACAGACTGTGCGGTTCATCCATGAAAATAAAACAAATAAGATTCTCAATATATATTCTAAAACAAAAACCACTAGAATAAGATTACAATATCCAGCATATGCAGTAAAATAAAATAAGCTTGGATAATGTACATGTGAAACAATGACTTAAGTGCATGTGAGTGACAGTGTTGACTGTTTACTTAAAGGTATTAAGTATTACTGTGGTAATACATTTCAGTAGTCACACATGTGCGAGGTGGAGTCTGATGCCCTTTGGAATGAGACAGAGCCAACTATTCAGTTGGGTTGAGGGGAGGTGATAATGGCCCACCGCTGGTTAGATGAGCTTCAGCCTTCTTTTTTTGGCTACACAGGACAAAAAGAATACTCTTTATATAAAAAAATAAGTTTAATACATGGCTCCAGTAAGTTTATTCAAATCTTACCTTTCTGGAAAATGTTTTTCAGTTTCATTTTGACTTGGGACAGAGTTCTTCTGGCTCCAGAAGGGTTACACCATAAAAAAGGAAGAGGCCAATACATTAGTAGTCAGTATACATTATTACTGTAATGTTAAGAAATTGAGCCTGGAAAAGTAACTGCTTTACTAGATATACAACATGATCTAAATGACCAATGTCCATGTTTAAATTATAATGAAAGGGCAGTGTGTACCATATTTATTTTTTAATTTTATAAACTCACACATTTACTCTGTTGTTTATTCTTTGCCAAGCCAACTCTCTTTCCTTTGCTGACAACGCTGTAATGCCTTTATAGGTTATAATCGGCTTGTATTCGTCAAAAGCCAACATTAAAACTTCCAGCTCCACCTCAGTGAAATACGCTGCCGTTTTTTTTCCCCCACCTTGCGTTTCCATGGTGACTCCTGATTTCGGCGATACATTGAAAATGTCATTGTATAGTCGTGGGTCGGGCGCACTAACTCTGGGTTACCAGCAGGAGGTTGATTAAACTAAATCTTATCAGGTGTTTTGGAACCGACATACTCGGAGTAAGCAAGTTTGGGGTTAATCAACCAAGAGTTCAGGGTTTATCAGAAGGTAGGTTAAACCTGCTTTCTGGAATACCCCCCAGGTGTGTAGAATGGAGGAGAAGCAAGGCTAGGGCAGGGCAGACACAGAAAAACATCAACAAACATACAATACACAAGACAGGAACACCGGAGCGCCCCGCAAAATATATGATCCTGACAGAGACTAACAGTTAATCCACCTCTAAATTTACCATCGCAATGAAGTACAGTGAAACCTTGACTTCCGGGTGAATCTATTTGAGTTTTCCGAGACACAAGCCGTTGCTCGGTCGATTTTTTTATTTATGATGCGTTTTACACAGGTTGCAACCTTTCCCATGTTGGAGGCCATATGAAGACATCCCAGTATAATAAAATTAATATTACATCAAATTACTCCAAGGTACCCTCTTAGGTCCTAGTTAATTTCTACAGGAGCATGATAGAGAGCATTTTCTTTCACTGCATCACAGCGTTGTACACCGGTTGCACTGAGGAGAACCAGAGAGACCTGGCTCGGATAGCGTGCACAGAGGGATTGTAGGAACTAAGCTCCCCAGTCTTGACACAGTTTATTTTAGCTGTCTACACAAGAGAGCTAGCAACATCATCAAGGATTCAACCCATCCAGGACACAAACTGTTTGTGCCCCTCCCATCGGGAGCAAAAGATTCAGGACTATCAGGACACACACTAACAGACTGAGGAATAGCTTCTTCCCCAGAGATGTAGCCTGTATCACACCACACCCAACCAAAACACACACACACTGACATTCACTCATACACACTTAGCTGCTGAGAACTGAAGGTGGTTATAACAAACTCAGCTAGCTGCTGCTAATCCACTTTACACCAGGACTGTCATTATTAAAGCTCAGGAAGTTTTAACATCACAAGTTATTAATGTAACTTGTGCAATTTCCAATGTATATATTGTTATAGTTATTTAAAATATATAATGCAGTAATCTTGTGTTTATTCCTTTGTTTATTCTTTTGTTATATTGTAGATTTCTTATTGCTGCTGCTCTCATGAGAGCTACCAAACAATTTTCGTTGTGTCTCTACAATGAAAATAAAGCCTCTTTATCTTTAAATATACCTACAATGTAGTTTTAAGTCAGAAAGTGGAAAATATCAACATCCACAATGAAAGACTGACAAGTGAAAGGATCTCAGTGACAAGGTCTAAATTGTGATGACTTAACAAATGGGTCACAGCAGCTTTAAAATTTGTGAGATCTGTGTATTTTCCTTCTTCTCTGAAATGTGATTCAATATAATCAGTAAATACTTTTATGTGCTTGTATAAGTAATTAATGTCTAGGTAATGGCAGTTTGTACCTAGAAAAGCGAATGCTGGTAATGTAAAATGTTGGAAATATTTGCTTACTCTCCTTAATTTGTTATTTAAATGTTTGAAATTTACAATTGAATCTTCATGGTTACCCAGACTAAAACAGTATAAATCCTAAATTTAAATGTTTCTGCTTTTCAGAAGACTCTGGTCATATTTAAGGAATCACAGAAGAATAGATATTCTTCCTTCAGTTTCACATTATTTTATATCTTTCATGCTAAATAACTACAACAGTATCAGTTTAAAGTGTCCTGTTGTACACAGTATAAAATGAATTGTTGGTACTACCGTAATGAGTAAGTTAGTCCAGATATTCCAACCAGGCTAATTTTAATATTTTCCCCTTTTGTTTACACAGAAATTCTACTGAATATATCTACACAAATTATGAGAGAAATAAAATTATTATAATCCTACCTTAAAATCTAGCTATTATCTTACATTTAAACCTTAGCTTGACTATGCTAACTCCAACACTAAAATCCTTGAATCAATCACACAGTACATATGAACAACAATATACATTTTCAAAGCTAGCTAGCAGTTCTATATGCTATACCCAAAGTGCACATATTTTATCTTCTTTATTTTTGTTGTTGATCTTTGATCTCTTTTCTTCTACATATTTAAAATGATTTCTGCCACCTGTAATTCAGAATGACAAAAGTCAACTGTCATATAACTCAGATAAAATAAATAACTAAATAAATAAAAAACTAGCAAACTGATTACGCTGTTAATTCAGAAGTTCAGAATGCTGCAGTTCATAACAGATGTACTTCAAAAAAAGTTACAATTAAGCTACCTGAAGCAGTCTCACCTTTTTAGGTTTCTTGTTCTGGTTCCTTTGTCCAAGAGACCTGAAATTCTGATGATGGGGCAATGCCTGATTTGATCTATGGAGAAAAAATACTGTTTGTTAATATTTTATGCAATATTTATTTACAGTATATAATATAATACACTAATAATACAACACAACAATCATACAAGGTATAAGCATATAATAAACTGACAACTGAGTGTACATTCTCACAAACACTCACCTTTTGGAGAACTTTGTCCCTCATGGTAGGGTTGCTGAGATCCTCACTGCTGTTAAACTTTAATTTCAGAAACGCCCTCTTAATAACAGGGACTACAATATAAATCAACAATGTTGATATTTAGCAAGTGTTGTGAAACAGATAAGGACTTTAAGTTCATATGAAATCATGAATTGAATATAAAAGTGGAACCTGTAACTCCATAGACTTCCACTTCACATAGCGTGAGGTACTGGGTAACACTGGGAATGATGATGTTCACATAACGACCCTGCATATTGCAAGTGTAGCTTGCAGAGGCACCAGCAGCAATACTAGAGATAATGGTACATCTGCAGAGGTAGATAGATAGATAGATAGATAGATAGATAGATAGATAGATAGATAGATAGATAGATAGATAGATAGATAGATAGACCGAGAGAGAGAGAGAGAGAGTTATTCTGTTAATGTTAATAGATTAGTCAATAGTAACCAATAAGCTATAGTAAGCATAGTAGTATATATATAGTTTTAATTTTTAAGTTTTAATTATAGGAATGACCGTTATGTAAGCCTGAATTACTATCAGAAACGGTGTTGCAGAAAATAGAATTTCTCTCCAATCTGTTTAAAAAATTCAGTTCATTCCATGATGACTTTTATGCCAGATTAACATTTAATATGTTTGTGTCAATCAGATAAAAAAAATCTGCAGTCATAAACTTTAATGTACATGTTCTGTAATAATTCTGGAACTTTTTAAAAATATCTTGCTTCTTAATGTCTTAAATTATGTGTAAATTTATAGTTATTCACAATTCCACATATCATAAGCAATTTCCGTGGAAAGTTATAATGTCTTAATAACATTTTAAAAGCCTTAAAAAGAATTGGTAATACATCACAAAAAGAAAAATATAAGAAAACCGTCTCTTAATGCTGTTATTTGTATATAAATGTATTTTTATTTCACCTGGAGTTACTGTTGCCATTGTTGATCAAGGAATTGCCAATGTGGATCTCAGCACCATTTATCTGTTCTGAACAGCAGTCACCTCTGTTAGTAATGATTACATTGCTAATGTCATACACCGCCAACAAATCCACCCTCCACCATGGGTTATAATCAGCTCTTGTGGTTGCACATGGGTAGGACTTCGGGTTGGTTTCTTTGATGCCATCAATAGCATAAGAAGGAGCATAGTTTCTGTATACAGATGATTGGGTTGCTATTCCTTCTAAGGCCAAATTAACTGGAGGGAAAAAACATATATATATA
>JAOTRN010003427.1:0-13561 GCA_028566695.1 Bagroides melapterus
ATCAAATCAAACACAGAAGAACATCATATGATAATGAAAGTCATCACACAATGTTTAAGTCAGTAACTTGGACCATGTGACAGATTTTACTCCAAACTCTATAATTCTAATCCCTCCATCTGAGACACACACACACACACACACAGAATGTGTAACTATTTTAATTTTGTAAGTAAAGTGTGTAGTATGTATAGTGTGTGTAAAGAGAGAGACAGACTGTAGAGTGTGTGTAGAGTTTGTATAGTGTGTAGAGTGTGTAGAGTTTGTATAGAGTGTATATAGAGAATGGGAATAGGGTGTGTAGCTTGTGCTTAGAGAGAGAAGGAGAGTGTGTTGAGTGTGTTCCTTGTGTGTAAAGTGAGAAAGAGAGCATGAAGAGTGTGTTTAGGGTGCAGACATAGTGCATACTGTCTGTGTGTGTGTGTGTGTGTTTGTGTAGAATGTGAGTAGAGTGTGTATATCGTGTGTAAAGTGAGAGAGAACTTAGCTGGACCTTTTCTCTCCTTTTCTCTCTCTTTTTCTCTTTCTCTTCCTCTTCATCAGGACTGTGAAACGTGTTCAGGAGGTTTCCCCTCCAGCACACAGAGACTCTCATTCAGGCTTGTGTGATTACAGTGACCTCTGACTTGCCCCTTGGCCTCTTTGCTCTATTGAGGCAGTCTGCACCGAATTGGGTCTCTGGGTCGTTGCTATGGCACCCGAAATGTAAAAGAAATCATGTATCAGATGTACTAAGGAGGAGAGTTCATGTGGAAATTTTATAATGACAAAGTGATTCATCTTTTGAACATTTTCTTCCTTCTTTTTGTACTTCTCCTTTAAAATGTGCAGTCAGCATTTCACACCTCTCTGGTGTGTTTCTGGTTTGTTTTTGTGAACAAAGGAAGTGTGTGTGTGTGTGTGTGTGTCTGTGTGTGTGTGTGTGTGAGAGAGAGAGCGAGAGAGAGAGAGAGAGAGCGAGAGAGAGAGAGCTAGCCTGCCTGTAAAACCATTTGGGATTTTTTTGACTTATGCAAACTTTGTATGCTTAAGGCATGAATTTCAAAATTCAGGCACGAGGTCAAGTTTGTTTCTTTATTGATTAATGCTTGGTTATTCAAGATTATAGACAGTATTTACACACATACACACACAAACACACAGTGTATAGTCTTCAGTGATAACACTGAATGCACAATATTAGTGAGTGTGTAGTGTACAGCACAGGTTAAGTCTGTGTATTGAGTGTATAGAGTATAGAGGGTATACATTGTGTATGTATAGTGTGTACAGTGTGTATAGAGTGTATACAGTGTTTAGGGTGTGTATAGAGTGTATATAGAGTTTATAGAGTGTGTATAGAGTGTATACAGTGTGTATAGAGTGTTGAGTGTAGAGTGTGCTGTGTGTATAGTGTATGTAGAGTGTGCAGAGTGTGTATAGTGTGTGTAGAGTGTGTGTAGACTGTGTATAGCGTGTGTAGAGTGTGTGAAGTGTATAGACTTTGTGTAGAGTGTCTCTAGAGTGTCTCTAGAGTGTGTAGAGTGTGTCTAGAGTGTCTATATGGTGTGTATAGAGTATGTAGAGTGTATACAGTGTGTGTAGAGTATGTTTAGTGTGTATAGAGTGTGTATAGAGTTAAGAAACACCTGTCAGTCATCTGTTCCAGTATTTCTCTTCCTTTAAACAGTGGTTGTTTTTAAACAGAAGGTTTCATGCTCTAAGCTCTAAACACATCTGGATGTAAATATCAGGAAGTGAAAATATTCATCTTCTGATCTCAAACCCGAAGGTCTTTAGTGTAGACGTGACTGGGCACTTCCTGATGATGTAAACTGATTAAAACACATAACTTTATTTTCTATTCTATCCTATCCTATTCTATTCTATTCTACTTTTTAACTGCTGGAAAATTCAAAACATCAACATGACCGTTCATACAATGTGTCTATACAGCTCACATCAATTATGATTGAGTTTGTGTTGTGTGTGTTTTGTGTTTCTGTTGTGTTTGGTTAGTTTGTGTTGGTGTCATATGACTTAGTGAGGTTTTATTTGTCCTTTATTTTTAATATTTTTTAACTTATTTAGATTTCCATGCACCGGGTGGAGTTAATGCTGAAATTGGTGAATGCTGTGAAGCACTTTGCGTCATCTACCCTCCACAATGACGAGCCTAAACCTGAGCCAGACTGTTGCATCCGCACACACACACACACACACACACACACACACACACTCTTAATGACAAGGCTGACACATCAAAAAGGAAATAAAATCTTTTTTGATGCTTATGCTGCAAACATTTACTCATTTTTAATGTTCTAATTAGTGCATGCAGGCAAACACACACACACACACATACACAAACACACACTTAATGACAAGGGCCAGGCAGACACATCACAGAAGAAAAAAACTGTTTTAATGTTTATACTGTAAACATTTAGTCATTTTCACTCTTCTAATCTACACACACAGACACACACACGTACACACACACACATACACACACACACACACATTGTAAATTCAGCTGATATTGATTTTCAGATTACAGGCAAAACACCCAAACTGGATTTGCTGGCTTGACACCTTCAGGAGCCAGTCAGCACAAACACCATTACACTCTTTGAGAAGACTTCTTATTATTAGGTGACAAAAGCTGACAGAGTTAAAATTTGCTCAGATTTAGTTTTCACTTTTGGAAATACATCACTGAAAATGTGACAAACTTTCAGGGATTTTTGTTTTGTTTACAGCTCCAAATGGGAATCAAGGAATAAAGACCGCAGGACCATGTGGCTAAACACGCAAACACAGGAAACATTCATTTCTCTGCTGATTACCAGGTTGTGTGATCAGTCTGGTTGATTACAGTGTGTGAAACCAGACATTTAAAGCTTAACGATGCACTGCAGGCCAGCCCTGTGTCAAGAAAGTCCTGAGAAGATTTGTGTGTGTGTGTGTGTGTGTGTGTGTGTGTGTTAAGAAAAAGTCTGGTGTCTAAAACATGGATGTGTGTGTTAAGAACAAAACAATACAATGAGATTCCCCATCCAATATTTCCTGCGTCTCTTTATATACTTGTTTTATGTGAAATGCTGTATAGAATTCACACACACACACACACACATATGCTATATACTCTAAACACACTTTACATACACATTGTGTGTGTGTGTGTGTGTGTAAAGTGTGTTTAGAGTATATAGCATATGTACAGTGCACATAGATTGTGTAACGTGCCTTTAGAGTGTGTATAGTGTGTCTAAAGTTTATATATGGTGAATATAGAGTGTGTAGAGTGCATACAGAGTGTGTGTAGAGTGTATACAGTGTGTCTATAGACTATATATAGTGAATATAGAGTGTGTGTACAGTGTGTACAGTGTGTCTATAGACTATATATAGTGAATATAGAGTGTGTAGAGTGCAGTGTGTACAGAGTGTGTGTAGAGTGCATATAGAGTGTGTAGAGTGCATACCGAGTGTGTAAAGAATGTGTGTAGAGTGGGTAGAGTGCCTTTAGAGTGTGTAGAGTGTGTCTCTAGAGTATACATAGTGAATATAGAGTGTGGACAGTGCATACAGAGTGTGTACAGAGTGTGTAGAGCCATGGACTCTACTAGACCTCTGAAGGTGTGCTGTGGTATCTGGCACCAAGATGTTAGCAGCAGATCCTTTCGGTCCTGTAAGTTACGAGTTCGGGCCTCTGTGAATCGGACTTATTTGTTCAGCAGATCACACAGAGGCTCGTTTGGTTTGCTATCTGGGGAATGAGTCCATTCAACACCTCAGACTCATTGTTGTGCTCCTCAAATCATTCCTGAACCCCAGCTCCAACATGATCCAGCCTGCTCCTGAAACACACACCAGTCACGCTTACACACCCTGCATTGCTCTGTCTCTTACACACACACACACACACACACACACACACACACACACCTTCTAAGGGCTGTGACAGTTTTAGCTACCACCAGGCCACTCACATTACATAAGATACCCTGGACACAGGCCTGTAATCTAAAATGAGCCTCTGTAAGTGTGAAGTTTCAAGAATGTCTCTGGCTGAGAGGCAACACATCGGGACCTGAACAAGAACGTCAGACTGCGTGTTCTCCAGTTTTGGCATCTCCTCCCTGAATTCCTGCTTAGAACTGATTTTCTATCTATATATACAAAGCTCTTTCTGATGTTGCTCCACAGTACTTCACTAACAAACCTTCTTCTAGAAAGACCTAAGATCTTCTAACCTACTTCTATCTGTTCTGTCTTGAGTATTTTCTGTAGTTCAGTTCATTTTCCCCTTTCATCTGAGTTCTGCTCCACCCTTAAAACTTAAAGCTTAAACCTTAAACTAATTTTTATTCTTTTTTTTAAGAGATCTGGTGTTAAAAGTGAGGTTTTACGCTGTTATGTGCAGCACATTGGATCTCTTTAAATGTGTTTTAAAAATAAAACTGAGCTTGTCTAGACATGGAAATATTTCCATAGAGGCTTCTTCTTCTTCTTCCTGCTCCGTTACACCACATGCACATATGTTCTCCATTCGTATACACATGAGTAAATAGTGTAGAAGGGGTTTATATGTAAATGGTGAACTGCACATGTTTTTCCGTGTCCCATAAGCCCTCTCACTGAGGTGCCAGCCCAGCCAGGCACAAGCAACGCAATACATTCCTTATTCAGACATGATATTTATCAAGGAGCTGATTTTGGCCTTCAACTGAACAGCGGTATGAATAAAACCCTGAATGGATTACGGGTCAGCTGACTTGACCAGCTGTGCTGCTTTCCATAACGTCCATGTGAATGACAGAGTGCAGTGAGCAAACAGACCTCTGCATGTCAGAGAGAAAAGGCAAAGATATTTAGAGGGATAAACTACTGGCTGGTGGTAGGGACTGTTAACAAAATACAGAGCTCACAAAAACGTAAAAAGTCACTGGTCACTACCTTTTGTAATTGTTGATATTATCTTGTATAATATTAAACCCTTTGTATTATGTTCATGTTCTGTAAAGCTGCTTTGAGGCAATGTCCATTGTTAAAAGGATAAACAAATAAAATTGAATTGAATTGAATTGAAATATTGAAATTTGAATTACTTTTGTTCAAAAATTCAAGACAATAATGTTGTCTTTGTGTTTGCTGTTAGAATAATCTTCTGGGAAGGTTTTTCCACTAGATGATGTTGGAGCATGAGGGATTAGTGATGTAAGAGTGAAGAGGTCTGGGGTTCAGTCGGTGTTCCTCTCACTCGAGTTCTTCTATTCCAACTTTTACCTCCACATGTCTTCCCTGAGCTCTGTGCTCTTTACATACAGTGACATGTTGTGGACCTCAGGTTCATGGTGGTTGTTCCTACTGATCACAGCATTCATCACCAGAGTGTCAGGTCATGTACGAACCTGAACACATCACTTTATGAGTCACTACAATGAGACCAATGTTATGAAGACACTGCTGTGATGGTGCAGCAAAAAATAGAAACATCATTAAGGGAAGAATTCAATTCAAATTTATTTGTAAAGTGCTTTTAACAATGGACATTATCTCAAAGCAGCTTTACAGAACATGGACATAATACCAAGGGTTTAATAATAATAATAAAATATCAAAAGTTACAAAAATTCAAGATTAATAGACATGTATATATAAATGTGTTTGTCTGAGGTGACTGTGGTAACTCAGGCAAGGAAAAATTAGATTTAAAAGGAAGAAACCTTGAGAGGAACCAGACTCAAAAGTGAACCTCATCACCATTTGGGTGACACTGAAGGGTATGAATTATAAATATATAATCAACCCGGTGACAATTGTGCATTGATTTGGAGTTTGTTGTCCACAAGACCACTAGAAATAGAAGAAATAATAGGATAAATGTGGGTGTAGAAACCTGGAACTGGTCTCATAGATCTGTATGTTGGACCAACTGACTGATTTTGTTGCTACAGATGTCAGAAGAATTGGACCGTTTGGTTCTAAAACTAACACCCGCCCTGTTAATACATAAACGTACCAATGGATTTGTTCTGTTGAATTTTTAACCTAGTTATGCATTTTCTGCATGGGCATGGTGGATTAATGATTAGTATATTATCTCCAAGGTTTGTGGTCTATGTGGAGTTTTCATGTTCTTCCTTTGTAGGTTCTCCGGTTTCCTCCACCATTCCAACGACATGTGCTGTAGGCTGAATGGCATTTCTAAATTGTGCTAGTGTGTGATCCGTGATGTGTTGCCACCCCATCCAGGGTGTCCTCCACCACCACCACAAATCCCAAGGAATAGACACCAGATTGGAGTCCAGGATGAATGGATATTTAACATTAATTAAACAGGTCACATTTACAAGAAATTTCCCTGTTTTCCAATAATTCACAGAATAATTTACTCCACCTCATTTTATAAAGATATGACAAAGATGTGAAACTGAATTATAGACTGGATTTTTAAACCATCATTATAAAATAGTGCAGGATTGAGAAACTCCATTTGACGGCATGTTAGTGCCAGAAAAAGAAAGAAAAGGTCAGTGTGACATGGAGCTTATACATATTTCAACATTCTCCCTCACATTTTGGCCTTTTCTTTTCTAACTAAAGATGATCCAACAACCTCTAGAGGCAAAAAAATGCTTGAAAACCTATAATTAAATGGTAAATTCTTCCTGTAATTGGCGTGTTCTTATAAACGTGTTCTTAAACACCACCAGTGAGGATTTAAGTGATCAACACTAAAAAAAAAAAAATGAGATGAAGACTGAGGAACGTGTGTAGCAATGTACGACCGAGACACTTTTGTTACTTTAATGAGAACAAGGAAACAATCTTCCTATTTTGTGGAAAGCATCACGTTGATGAAAAGGAAAATGCTGGCTGGCTTTTGGTGGCATATTCATGCAACAGCTTGAATTTTCACATGAACAATCAAGAGATTTTACACTTTAGTTCACAGGAGTAGAGCAAATAGGTTTCGGGGTTTTTTTTTTTGCTGGTTCTCACAAACGGCTACTTTATGTACTTTTGTATACAAAAGTTGTACATTGGTTAAAATTAAAGTCACACACACACACTACAGTAATTTGTAAATACACAAGTTTTGTATTTGGGCATTTTCACACTGACATTTTGTGAGTGTGTTCTTTAAATCAGGACCTGCTCATGTTAAGATCTAATCTTCACTGTTGCTCAAGTTTTGTGGCTGTAAGGACACTAAATTTCCTCCTTGGGGTTTTAACAAAGTACTCTACAACTACTAAAGACTGCAGGTCGACTCTTAGGTGAATTCCTTAAATCAAGCTGGAACTTGAACACAACCCTTAGAGACAGAAATTCCCTGAACAACTAAACCGATTTTTACGACCTGCAAGTTTTTTTAAAATCGGAAATTTTGTTTGCTGCTGCTGCCCCCTGGTGGAATTAAATCGCACTGAAAAGCCTAAATAAATAATCTAGATTAGTTCAAAGGTCTAGTAGCCAAGTGGATTTTAAATACATGAATCAGTTCCCAAAAAAAATAATAAAAAAATTTATCTGTGAATCAAGAAACAGTGAATTTGCACATCATCTTTTATTCAGGCACAAAGAGGAACCCACTTTGGTTAGTTTGCCTGATTGCCAATCAGCATTCAAGTCATTCACAACACGCAGTCACAGTGCCGCCTTTTAAAGTGCTCATCGTGTCAAGTATTCAGATTAATCTACATTCATACAAGCGATTCAAGTGCTCAGTAACCAGAAACAAAAGGCACAGTTAGCAGACATGGCTTCACAACATGTATGGCTCTGTTAAATTAAAAAAAAAAACAAACAAAAACACCCCATCTAAATTAAGGGCGACTGCAAGCTGGAAAATCCATGCCCACTTTAACCTGCCTCAGAAATAGACACGAACGTCACCACATCTACTTAATCTTACTTTGTGCGTTAAGGGGAGAAAAAGTGCCATGAGTGATTGAACAGGCAAGCCAAAAGACCCAAATCAGAATCCCAGTGTACAGGAGAGCTTAGAGAGACTCAGTCTGGGTAAAGCAGGAAGCCTGAGAAGGTGCTGTACTTCCAGCTGCTGCCGTAGATGGCGCCACGGTGGAGTCGCAGCCAGATGTGATCGCCTACACGGAGAGGGAGCATGGCGTGGTTGCAGGCTGTCTCGTGGTCAGGTGCACCGTCGTTGGCGTACGCCGAAGCCACAACTTCATCGTTGCGCATCAGATTGACGTAAAGCGGCACACTGATGGCCAGCTTAAGGATGTGGAACAAGAAGACGTACGTGCCTGCTGCCGGACAGGAAAAGTGGCCAGAGGGTGCATCAAAAGCACCACCTAGGTTACTGTGGAGAAGATCAAAGGCGATGGGCTGATCCAGAGTGCCTGGTGCCAAGTTTGTGGCACGGGCTGCTGAAAACGCCACACGAATTTGCGGGTACAAAGGCATCAGGGTGTGTGGATGAGGGCCCGTGACTGGCACGCCAGACGCTGCCATGGTCAGAGCGTCACCATGAGCCGAGTCGATTATGTAGGTCCCATCACGGTCTGGGCTGCTGACCTGGGAGGAGTCGCTCCAACCTGCTATACACACAAATGACTTGATAAGATTTTGTCCTCCTGAATGTGGAAGCAGAGAAATGAATAACACGTACAAACTGAGCTGTTCCTCCGAGCTGCTGTGCCTCCGGTACGTTTATGATACCCATTTTCCTTAAAAAAATAAAATATATGATTTAATTCAGTGTCAACCTATCAGTCTAGAATAACGCTATGGCTGGGTGATAGGAAGATATGAGATGAGATTTCTAACCTGGGAGTTGTACAAAAAAGACCCAGGCTCACGGTGAGTCTGGGCACTGAAGCCTCCTCCTGGTGCACGTACGTTTACTCTGTGCACCTCATAGCTACCTGGGGAAAAGGGAAGGAAAAGAAAAACACACCCCAACAACCTAAAGTAAATAATACATGGAACTACATCTCATGAGTCATTACCCAAACCAACAGCCCCATCAACTACAGTACAATCTGAGAATGGAGGGGGGAGAAAAGGAGCAGGAAGTAAAGTCGGGAGGAACAAATGGCAAACGTGGAGAAAGAAGATACCTCTGGAAGCCCCAGGTGAGCGGAGTGAGGAGTGAGAGAGTCCTCTTGCACCGTGTGTCATACCTCTGAGTGTACTGCGGGGGTAATAATGCTGCACCAGACTAGACTGAGGGGTGGAATTCAGACCAGGAGATAAATAAACCTGACTGGTAGTGCTGATATCGCTTTCTGACAGGTATGCACTCTCTGGGGAGGGGAAAAAAAAAAAAAAAAAAAAAAAAAAAAAGCAAGCAATTTTGAAAAATTTTTGTTTTTAATTTAAATGTTAATGTTAGATTAATGTGACCCTTTATTTATTTTATTTTTACCTATCTGCAGGTCATCTTGCAGCAGGCTGAGCTCCGGTGGGGTCTGTGTGCTCGTGGTGGAGTGACTCGCGGTACTGTAACTCGGACACGGCGAGCCTAAAAAGCCGCTTTCTCCACTCTTTACCTCCGAGCTCCTGGTCAGAGGAACCTTTCCGCTGAACACCTGAATAGGAGTCGACTGGTGTGATGAGAGAAAACAGACCACGGAGATCAGAAACAAAACTCCGGCAAATTGTTGGATTGGATTCTTTAAAAGCTGGCACTTACATTCTGAGGCGGAGGCATGATGTCAGCTGGGATAATCTTCTGTTCTCTAGGAGCTGCAGTACAAACAAAACCTTCGACAAGTTCTCCAAGGCCACAGCTGTCAACTACAACATGTCTATTGTACAGTCACATTATATATATTTGCGTTGTGCATCTAAATTTACCAACAGGAGAGGAGCCAGGAGACAGACACAGCGCTCTGCTTCGGCCGTTTCCGGGCATGACCTCTCCATCCAGCAAAGAGTCCTGATTGTATGAGTGAGAGAGAGAGAGAGAGAGAGAGAGATTAGTTTCAGACTACAACCCACCCCAGAATATACATGAGGTTCTCTGGGTTTTATTTATTATTCTTTTAGTGAAATTGCTTCATTGCTACATTAAAACGATTTAAAACCTTCATCCACTAGGGGGGGAAAAAAAAAAAAAAAAAAAAAAAAAATTATACCAACTATCCCTATTATATTAGAAATTATACCCAACATTTCTTCCCTCTTAAGCACAGCATAGCAAAGACTTCCATCATGTGAGACATTTAAGCTTTTGACATTTTTAAGACAATTCTCAATCTACCGTGTTTCATTCATTTTTTATATTCATAAGATTTGATTGCTACAATATTTTATAGTCCCTGACTGTGTGAACTAGCACAAGCACATTTTGGAAGTCGACATGTTTCAAGATGGCACCGGTGAGGTCGGCTGCCATCACGACTGCTCCTTGACTACTAGTGTCTTTTGTCTATATGTCTTATTCTTCTATGGATCAGTCGTGTGATAAATAAAATTTGAATTTGACCTGGATAACTGCGTCCACTAAACACTTTAAATATATTCTATAGGTTATCGTAGTCTGTATAATCAGTATATAAAAAAGAGAACAAGTAGGTTACAACAGTTATTCCTGAAATTGTGTTTCCATTAATCATGGCAAATTTCTTGGAAATGTTCATATGAATGATTTACAAATGAATCCAGCGTGAATGGAGCCTGTTGCTTGAGTTTCTTCTACCATAAATATATCTAAAATATTTGCTAAAAGAAAGATGGACACCATTTAAAGCATGTTATTGTAACTTTTGACCATCAGGTTGCACTGGCAAGAAATTTGTTGACTAGCCTCAGGGCACAGCCTGACTTCCTGTTTGGCAGCTTCACCATCAGAGTTGTTAGTCCTTAAAGGGCAAACTGAAGTGTTCAAAACACCGACAATCCAAGATACTGGAAAATCTACTGATTTTACTTTATAGGGCATGTTGAAGTTGCTTCAATTCAGGGAATCTGGAAATGTACTACAGATGTATTACAGAGAATACTGCTTGAGGTTAAACCATGAACATCCAGATGTTGACCTTCAATCTACCACCTAGATCATTAAAACTATTAAAATTGTGCTGAAGCATGAGCATGCTGCGCTGCTCTGGACCTGAATAAAGCTGAAGGAGCCGGTGATCTGGTCCATCAGGTGGTCCAGCTGTTGTCTGCGCAAGGCAGGATCTTTCGCCAGAGAAGTCGGAGAGTTAAACACCTCCACAGGTCCAGCCTTCTTAACCTCACCATCCTATCGGAACAGATTATCAATTGTAAAAAGCGTGTGTGAGGAAAGGATTTAATAATAAAAAATTGGAGAGACATGCTTACTGATTTGGAGCCTTGGCTTCCTTTATTTTTCATCTGCCGTTTCTTTAAACAGTTTAAAAAATAAATAAATAAACAAACAGAAAAAGTGTAATTATTTGATCAAGCAACCAACACGAGATTTCAAAAGTCAAGGGCCACCTGTTTGCTCTCAGCGGCAGACTTCAAAGTGACCATGGATTTGGGGATGAATCCTGCAGTTCCTTTCCAAGGCTTTTGTAGCACAGGTTTGGAGGATGCTGGCGGATCAGAAAACTCCATATCCCAAGAATCTGGTGGTTCCTGTTCCTTCAGGGCTAAAAACTCAGACTTCCAGTTTGGTGACTGCACCTTCATCTCCTGGCTCTGGTCCGGTGAGGGCCCGGTGACGTCACGCTCCTTTATGTGTCGTCTGTTTAGAAACTGGCATCATTCTAAAGTTACTGACACATTTCAGTGCAAAGAATAAAAGAAAACATCCAGCAATGCTAACGTTTCCAGCAGTAAGGTGAAAAATCTGTTTTTTAGCATTTGTTAGCGTTAGCTGTTCCTACCTCCCATGAAGTCACGTCGACAGACTTCAAACTGACCCCCGCTGCAACAGAAAACACCAGATCACACAAAACGTCACCGCAACGTGCTCGCATGCCACTCTACCCATGTTTCCATCAGGAGTCTCACCCGGTAGTGCGCCTGATGTAGACGACGCATCAGGAGTTCGTTCCTTGTCGTTCTTCTCTGAATCTTTTTCAGGCTCTGGGATGTGATCGAATAAACCAGAGTCCAGCAGACTGAGAATTTTTTCCTTCAGCCATTTATCTTGGGAGAAACATGCATTTATATTAAAGGGAAAAAAAGAAAGTAAGAAAAAGTGAGTCAAAATGAAGCACTCATTCATGAAAAATTCACTACAGAATTATTAGCACCCTTCATAAAAAATTAAATACAATAAAAACCTCCATGCCAACAGCCTAAGCTGTTTATTTGTAAACAATCTTTTGTCTCAAACTTATCAGTTTCAAGGACTACATAAATCAAGCCAAGCAAACATTCTTTAAAACCTTTTATTTATTTTTACCATTTTCTCTTGGTCCACAGGAACCCTATTGCCTGTAATCACATCCTGTTTCCCTGAGGTACAAATTTGAAGCTACGCACCGGGATTTTTTTTTTTTCCCCCCCTTAGTCGTCCATTTGCATGGGAAAACCCAAAGAACTTTCCAAACGAGATACTTTAGATATTTAACCTGCACAAATTGGGTACCGTATCAAATACAGACGCCATTAAAACACCATCAAGCACAAACTGGTCTGTAACAAACACCTGAACTCCTCTAAATGCCATGAAAAGCTACTACAGGCAGCATTAACCAAGACTAAGGGTGTGTCTCAATCTGTTCTGAATCTGAACTGAGACACTGATGACTGTCCTAATCCTAGCGGATCCTTTAAAACCATGTATCCAGAACGTCACTAACAATCCTTTGAGAGCAACAATAACAAGCTACTTACATTTGTAGAAAATCCTCTCCTGTGCAGTTTTATTCAATCTGAGACACTTCACACACAAAATGGTGTCATTTCCAGTAAAAGAACTTGATGTGCATCAACAGCGAGCTCCCCAGATTTTATAGTGCACTATTAAGTCTTCTGATTCCCTGAACAGTGCCTTGACTAGTAAATTATAAGAGCTGATTGAGACACCACCTAAAAACAAACCCTTGATTTAGACCACATTAATCTGTAACCGAAACCTGGTTGCCTCTGCCGGGAGGTTCAGACTTGGCCCTATATTATGCTATTATGAACATTCAACAAGATGACAACCAAATCAGTCCAAATTATTAAACCAGTGGTCCAAGTAGAATAGAAACTTCCAGAACTTCCAGACACATTCAGGATGGAGGAGTGGACAAAGATTTCAACATCTCCGGGCTTGTTAGGCATTCAGTGCATTTCCTTTAAAGCTGAGAAATTTCAAAGCCACACTACTAAATGAACGTTTAAATGAACTTCACAATTTTCAAGAAGGTGGTGCACTACAACGTTACAGGGATGCGTTTGTGCCGTAAAAAAAAAAAAAAAAAGGTTATTATAAGAGTGAACGCACAGGTCGTGCCAGCAACTGGTTTGTCTTTGCCATCCAGTAGGTCCAGGTAAACAAATGAAGCCTGTTCCATTTGATCCTCTAATCTGAGGAGACAAAAGACAGACACAGTGAAAATGTGCTTATAAATAACCATGAGGTGAAGGGGGGGTGAAGGGGGGGGGGGGGAGGGGGCGGGTAGGTATGCAG
>JAOTRN010003598.1:0-13542 GCA_028566695.1 Bagroides melapterus
CCTTGACTTTTAGGGTGTGGGTTCAGACATCTTGGTGCCTGTTGGTTGGGAATCTGTGGAGTGGCCGTAAAAGACCACTGTAACTGTTAATTAGGATTTGAGTAGGGCATACACCAGAAGCAAATGATCCGACCTTGAGACGCTACACCCCTGAGTTGTTGGATAAAGTGCTTCAGAGCCAGAAACACAGCCTTTATTTCCAGGCAATTTATTTGTCTCTTCCACATAAGAAGGGTACAAAGTGCAAAACATGTAACCCTTAAGACCCTGAGAGGGTGACTGGGGGAAAAAACCCTGCTCCTGATACAGAACTGAAATGGCTTCATGTGAGCAGACCCAAAGGCATCATTTTGGCTGCTTCTGCCATGAGCCCAAATAACCTCTGAGCCTGAGCAGTAGAGAGGTGCTGGCCTAGCTGAATGTCCTTTACTGCAGAAAGAATGGAATTCACCCAAGAGCATGCCCACATCATGGTCGAATCCCAAATGACCCCCAGGAAGTTGGTTCCCTAAGATAGCACACTCTTCTCTGGGTTGAGTCTTAGATAAGCCAGTCAATTGAGTGCAAAGATACCCTGGAGACCCAGATGAGCCAGAGCAGCATTCATGGATTTTGGGAGCAAGGGACAGCAAAGCTAGGGAGAACATGATACTGGTATGCTTTGCCCCCAAAAGGAAGCGTGACATGAGAAAACTCCTCTCTTTAACCCTGGGTAGCATCTCATATCCATGCTCACTAAGGCCCATGTCCATTGAATAATTAGAAGAGACTGGGGAAACACACAAGCAGAATACTGGTTTTTGCATGACTTCCACACCTCAGCGTGGAGGTCAGGAAAGAAGCAGAGCTTTCTGCATGAAGGGAGCACGTGGCCTGATGTCAATTAGCAATTGTCAAGTTTAGAATGTAAGACCTTTGCCTGCTTATCAGACCAATCCAAATTAAGCACATATAATCACTTCTAGCAGCTCTTCAAGTGCCACTGATTGTTCCTCCTAAAAAGGAAAGTCAGTGGCAGCCAGCTCGTCATCATCCACATCGAGCTCCTCAGACCCCAATTCGGACAATAACATCTCATTTGGTTCGGAAAAAATCGCGGAGCAAGCTTCCAAAGCCAAAGCGGAGCTGTCAGAATCAGCAGAAAGAACAAGAGAGATATTCCCCGTTCTGCAAGCTCAAAATTCGAACTTCTTTTTCCCTATTCTCTACAGACAAGACAGACAAACAACAAATCATACACAGAGCACTTCCTGAAGACAAAGGAGCTGTGGTGATGTGAGAGATGTGCTTATATGAACTTGCTGGCACACATTGCTTTGCCATATGAATTCCTAGTACCAATAGATTGGCATGTTTTCTCACAATGCTTCAGACACCGCCTCCTCAAGAGGCGTAACCATAGTTTCAAGCCATGACACAGCATCAAGTTCCCTCAAAAGGGAACCTCAGTTTCCCATCTCCTGAAAATTCAAAACTTCCAGTGAAGTGAGCCTGTTTTACTATAGCAAACAAAGGTTGCCTGTAGGATTTGTGGCAGGTTATGTTTTACTTCTGTGTTCTGTGTTTCTGAAATATTTGATATATTATGGCAGGTATGGACGACTGGGATGAATGAATTCCTACCATACGACACTCCTTCTGGGGTATTTGGGTTTGGCCGGAAGCATGACATCACCTTACCTAGTGGTTTGGACATCAAAGCTAAAGGCGTGTAGCACATTTGGAGGTGGTAGTTGATTACTTCACTTGGTAGGACAGCATTTCCTAGTTCTATCGCTATCTTTTTTTTTTAGTGTTCCCTCTGCATGCGGCCGTGAACAAACAAGTTTAATTGCTTTATGCTGAGGTTGCAGTGTCTCTTCGGCTTGTAGAATCCGGAGTGAGCGCCTGGTTCAATTAAAAGCTGTCCTCCTTGCACTTGGAAACTGCACAAGGGTATGTAGATTATTTTTGTTTTACTGGAAATTGTGTTGAATGCTACATTTTATCTTGTTTATGTGAATCGTCAGGCTAAGCCATGCACGCTGTCCGCTGTCATTTTTCTTGTCCCTGATTGTTTTGGATTTGTTTTCTTTTGTTTTTGGGATTGAGTGTTTTTATGAACTCTCTCATTATCACTTGTATTATTTTCTTTCTTTTTTACTATAAGGTGACCGGGGTGGAGTTGGTCTTCTCTCTCTACTGCCACCAGTTCTTCCCTTAGCCTGCCTGTGCGACGGGAGCTGGAGAAGCTAAGTGGTGGTGGTTTTTGTATATTCCACTGTGTATGTATAAACCATTGTGTAATTCCTGCTTATGTCCATGTCTTATCTTTTGGTAGGGTAGACTCTGCGGGGGTGGGATCCCTTATCTCTATCCAATGTGCTGTGCGCACCACGGCATTTTCAAGGTGGGAGCTTGCTTTGTTCACGGGTGGTGTGCTGTCTAGGATTCTTTCTTTTGTTTGGTTAGCATAGTCATTATCCATTGTGGTAAGTCCCAGTTCGCCCTCTGATTTGAAGGAGATTTGCAGGTTGATAGTGCTGGTTTGGGGCCTTAGCTCGCTGGCCAACTATGTTTTTTTTCTTACATTAAAAAAGATTTCTTGTTTTCATTAAAGACTGTATCTGTCTGATCAGTGGGAATGAAACTGTAGTGCCTATATATTTAGATTGGTTAATGTCCAACTTAAATTAACTATTTCCTGGGGCGAAATACCCCAGGTGGCGTAGTCAGTTTTAATACATTTTTGTGTAGTAGTATTCCCCTCTCAGTTCGGGGTGTGAATTTCTCTCATCCCCATGCTCGTCCCACCACAAATTGTTGGTGTTTTGTGTTGTGCATTAAGAGGCAGGATGCAAGTGGGTACACTAAATATATTAGTGTGTCACTGGCAAATTTGGGTTAGAAACCCTGCCTTAAAAGTTTTTTACTTATTGTCACTAATGCTAGCACACACTTACTGCTAATGTTTGACCTAGTCTTCCCCTAAATAGACACATTCAGAAATGCATAGTCTCTTTGTTTCATGACTGTGGCAATGCTGGCACACAGAGTAGGATGTATGAACGTGAGTCAAATTGGGAGAGAGAGAAAGAAAGAGAGAGCTCTGTAAGATGCACATCCTGAAAGACTTTCTCTAAATCATCAAAGCCGTTAGTAGCCTTTCACTACTCAATGGAAAAGATCTAGTCTTTTCCTCTGCATTTCAATATCATCCCTCTGTTTTGTGCAATCTGATCAATCTTTTACTGTCTCAGCCAATTCACAATTTAATATGCACAATGAATTGAATTTGACCATGTAACATGTAAGCTGTTATATGTGAAATTATTTATAAAGTTCACAAATTATCAAGTATGTGCTGGCCCCATCCATGTGTGAAAACACAAAATACTCTACTGTGCTCTTTTCACTATAATACTAAGGCACGTTTGTCTCACAACCCTTGCAATGAATATGCAGGTCCTAGGCATTAAACAGAAATCTGATTATCAATTTAAATAATTTGAAATATGAGTTTAACTGTCTTTTTACTAAAATAAATAATGTAACCAGAAAAATAAGTATACAAGTCTACTCATTCATTTCCATTAATTAGTATTTACAGCCACCAGGGCTCTACATTAAATTAAACTAAATTAGCAGACTTTGACCAAGAAGTATATGTTAGAGATTTTATATTTCCTTTATAATATTCATGTTTATAATCATGAAAGAGACATGCCCAATTTAAATTTAGTGTATCGCAACAACTACAAGGTGTATTTGAATAATTCCATTATCAAAAAAAAAAAATAGATAACACCTGACATTCCTTACAAATAAGTGTGTGTATATATTATTATTAACTGGAGGACTCCAGTTGTGAGGGAGATGGAGAGAGAGAGATCTGGTGGAGGTATAGGGAGAGCAGTTAACTTAGGAGAGTGGCACAGGCTCAGCAGGCGTAGGAAACTTTCATCATCCAGAGCAGTCTGAAAAGAAAACAATAGAGTGATACAGTGTCTTAATTCAATCCGTGATGCTAACCTCCCCCTAGCAGCTGAGCCTGCCTTTCTGCTGTGGTGTTCTACTGGGCGGTGAGTCCAACAGCGGCGCTCCTGATTGGTCACTGCATTTTTGGCTCAATTCAACTTATGAATATTGCAGAAAACATCAGCATGAAGACTTGGCCATTGAGATGTTCTTTGCTGAGCAAGCTATTGGACAATAACTCAACTGTGGTGCTCATGTTGGATACTTTGTGTTGTATATTCACTTCATGTGCAGGATTTATGAGCTCGAGGTTTCCTTCTCTGAATTATTTTAAGGATCTGTAAGGAAAGTAATGGCTACATTTGCTGGATTTTGGTCAGTGTTCAGGCCGACTGGAACTTATCTTTAAGACTTGGTTGTTGATATAAACATAGAATGGATGGTCTAATTATGTATGTATCCTAATACCACCTTGCTGTCAGTGTAGAAAGTAATGGCGTAAATCTATGATGAGATAAGATCAGCCAGTTCCACTGCCAAGACTGCAGGACACAGTTCCATCCTTGGAATAGTAGGTTCAGGAAGTGGAGCAAGTTTCACTTTACCCATCACAAAACTTATGTTATTGCTTCCATTAACATAAGAGAGCTTAAGATAAGTGATTATGGCAACAGCTTTGATGGAAGCATCTGAAAACATACACAGCTCTCTGCTATTTAACACTCTCGCAAAATAACTTTGCCTTGGACTGTTACTGGGCCCGCAAATAATCAAACAAACTGTTGATGGTCAATAAGGTCCCGATCTCCAGATCTTTTAAATCGTTGGTAAAATGTTGTGATGAAAAGGTTTTCATGACCTCTCTCTTATTTGAGGCAATCTTGTGCAACCATTTGATCTGGCGAAAATGTTTTGTGTCTGCTTCAGCAAACTCTACACAAACTTCTACAGAGAGGGAACCCATCTTTAACCCATCACTGAATAAACACACCCATGAGAGAGTTATTGAGGTCAGGCCCTGTTAACAAACACATTATTGGAAGACACCATTGAACTGGGCACTAGAATCCAATACCAATCGGATTTGCCCAGGTTTCTTTGAATGATATACACCAAAGATGGGGAAATACCAATGTTCATCTTCATCTTTGAGAGGTGGAGCCTTTTCTGCATGCCCATTCTCAAAAATCTTCTACATGAAGGACAAGAAATGTTCTTGAATCTGCGGTTTCCTTCCCAACTTCCCAACACTGTTGTGGGTTTTTAAATGGCAATGGTGCTTCCCAACTGTTGTTTTCATCGTTTCGAAAACCCTTTTCCATAATATCCAGAAAGCAGTCATCTTCACTGGACAGAGTTACTTTATCATCATAATCCTTTGTACACGAACAGTGTGTCACCTGTTCTGACTGGTGTGTTGGTCTTTTGCAGTGGTATGATCTATGAAAACCACTCTATCTGTCTTTCACCTGCAGGACATTACAGCATGGCTCACTATAATTGGGTTATGGATGTTTCCTAGGCAAACGTTGCATTTAGTGACCCATCCGAAATCAAGTTTTTGTGCGAACAGCATATAAAGTGGGCCATTAATTGTTTTACGCCCTTATGCACTTGAAGGACATCATGTCCAAGGAGAAGAATGATGTGGGCATCTGGATCAAGTTCAGGGATAAGATGGGGATAGCGAAGAGCAGCAGAAGTTGAAGGAATTTCTGACCAGTTATCAGGAATCTCATTACACTCAATCAGATTTGGAAGTGGAAGACTGATCTGTCCATCCATGTTTTTTAGCGAATATGGTAAACTAGGGCTTTGGACATATCAAAAAACTCATAACGGGCCATTGGTCTGTTACTTTGGTCATCAATTATTGCATAAAGCATCACTGTTTTATAGATGTAATTGATAGGATACACTTTAGCAAGACAGATTTTTGAACATGACCTGTCAGTTAGATCACCACCACAGACTTGAGTGCAATGTGTTGGGATGGGATCTCCCTCTCAGCCATACTCTATATGGGTGTTGGGGCTTCAGTCATGGGTGCTGGTTCTTGGTAAAGAGCAGTGTCATGCCTGTCACAGCAACAATCTGCATGTTTAACATAGGCTGTGCAGTTTCAGTTGTGTCTGAAGCTCTGTGTGCATACACACCAATGACTCAGAAAGGACAGGTGGCGAAGATAATTAAGCACCAGTAAAGTCCATAAAAGGGCATCTACGTCACATTGCTCCAGCTTCTTTTTGTCTGAAGGAAGCATGAATGGATGCCCGGGGTGTGGCAAGCTACACCGCATCTCGTTCCCTTCTCAGGGAACAGGGTTACATACGTAACCAGGTGTAGTTCCCTTTCGAGGGAACTCAATGCTGAGTTGATGGGAACGTAAATACCCATGCCGCCATGCACTGGTTGATGCCTGTGCCAGAGGCTGTGAGAGAGCACAGGGAGACTTGGAACAGAACATCAATAGCCCTCCAGGAGTGGAGTCCAGATCCAGGCTGTAAAACCTGATAAATGTGTGCAGAGAGGACCAGACTGCTGCAGCACAAGTATCTTCAAGGGGACACCCCTTTCTAAGGCACTGGATGAGGAGATACTCCTAGTGGAGTAAGCACTGTTGCCCAGAGATGAAGCAACACTGTGTGCCTCATAGGCCTGAGTAACGGTGTCTACCACCCAGTGTGCCAGGCCCTGTTTGGAGACTGGATTACCCCTGCTCCGGCTCCCAAAACAGACAAACAGGGAGGAGAAGTTATGCCACAAGCTTGAGAGGTGGACATAAATCCTCAAGGACCTGACCGGGCAAAGCAAATGCAGCCTCTTCTGCTCTGCTGACTCATGGGGTCAAGGACAGTAGGCCTGTAGGATGATGCTTCAACCGGCCATCCTGGGCACCTTGGGGACATATCCCACCCTGGAATGCAGGATAGCCTTGGACATGCCAGGGGCAAATTCTAGGCAGGCAGGGGTGATCGACAGGCCCTGCAAATCTCCTTTTGAGGGAGACCAAGGCTAAAAGCAGAGCCGTCTTGAGGGTCAGAAACTTCTCAGAGACGGACTCCAGGGGCTCAAAGGAAGTTTCCAACAGCCCCTCCAGGATCACAGAGAGGTCCCAGTAAGGAAGGTGTGGGCTGCAGGAAGGCCTCAGCCACCTGACACCACGCAGAAAGCGAGAGACCAGAGGGTGCCTATCCAAGGAGTTCCAGAGGACAATTCTGAGGTTCGCAGCAATGGCAGCCACATACACCTTTAGAGTAGATGGGGACAAGCCCTGAGAAAAGCAAGACTGCAGAAACTCCAGCACTGTCCCAACCAGGCAGTAAACTGGATCCTGACAGTGTTCATTGCACCAGAGGCAGAAAAGCCTCCACTTCAGAGCATACAGCTTCCTAGTGGCAATAGCCCTAGCATTCAGCAGAGTCTCTGATGACTCAGATGAGAGGCCAGCCTAGGAATTGGCACCCCTCAGGGACCAGACCCAGAGCCTCCACATCTCGGGGCATGGGTGTAGGATTGCCCCCTGCACCTGAGAGAGGAGATCCTTCCTGACAAGAACCTACCAAGGAGTGTCATCTAGATGGGAGACTAGATCCGTGAACCAGACTCGAGCGGGCCAACGAGGAGCCACTAAGAGAAGGCTGACTCTGTGGTAGCACAATCTGGCTAGGACTTGTGGTAGCAGAGCTACCTGGGAAAAGGTATACAGATTGAGCCTCAGCCATGTCTGTAGCAGAGCATCCAAGCCCAGTGGGGCCAGATAATGTAGGGAGAAACATAGAGGACAGTGGGTCAACCCCTTGGAAGCAAACAGATCTGCTTCTGCCTGGCCGAAAATCTGCCAAATGCGCTCCACCACCTGAGGGTGGAGAAACCACTCCCCGGGCATCAGCACCTCCCTCAACAGGAAGGCTGCCTCGCGATTTGCATGCCCTGGGATGAAAATCGCTCTCAATGAAAGAAGTCTGGTCTCTGACAGGGGCATGAACACAGACCACCCTGATGATTGATATAGGACACCAGCGCAGTGCTGTCTGTGCGCACTAGTGTGTTTTCATGCCAGAAACATGGCCCACATTTCCAGGCTATTTATGTGCCATGAGCGATACGGGCCCTCCCATCGACCCTGGACAGGGCGACCGTCTAATTTCGCTCCCCAGCCTGAAGGCGAGGTGTCTGTCGAGAGAGTCCTGTGATGGTGACACACCCCTAGAGTGGGACCCAAGGCCAGGAACCGGGGTCTCTTCCACATAAGAAATGTACAAAAGCCCACAATGTGTAATCCTTATAAACTTGTGGGGATGTCTGCGAGGATGGAAGCCTGCACCTCTGAGCCAGAGCTGGAATGGCCTCATGTGAAGCAGACCCAAAGGAATAATGTTGGCTGCTGCCACCATGAGGCCAAGCACTCTTTGCCTCGCGACAGAGAGGCTTTGGCTTAGCCGAATAGCTTTCAGGATAAAAGGATGGAAGCCACTCAAACGGGAGACAGACATGCCCACATCGTTGTGGAATCCCAAACTACCCCTAGAAAGGTGGTTCTCTGTGAAGGAGAAAACACACACTTTTTTGGGTTCAACCTGAGGCCTAAAAACCTCATATGGGTAAGCACAGCATCTCGATGACTGGCCACCATAGCCTTTGACTGGGCCAGAATGAGCCAGTCATCCAGGTAATTCAGTACATGGCAGCATCCATACACTTTGTGAAAGTACGTGGTGAAAGGGCTAGTCCAAAAGGAAGAACGCAATACTGGTAAGCTTCGCCTCCGAAAGCAAACTTGAGGAACTTCGTTATGTGAAAATAAGCATCTTTGAGGTCTATCATCACAAACCAGTCCTTAGACCTGATCTGGGACGCAATAACTTTGAGCTTGAGCATCTTGAATTTGTATGTCTTCAGAGTACAGTTCAGACCACGTCTTTCTTGGGGATGACAAAATATCAGCTGTAAAAGCTGAAGTCCCAAACTGGGAGGGGAACATGTTCTATAGCCGCTTTACTCACGAATGAGAGAATTTCCTCCTGGAGAAACACTGCCTGGTGTTTGCCGACAATTGTGGGCAACACACACTGAAACCATGGAGGATGAGAGGTGAACTGAATCGTGTACCCTTTTACTACAGTATCCAGGACCCACTGAGACACACCTGGCAGTAGTTCCCACGCTTCCCAGTTGTCTGAGAGTGGCATTAACATTGAGCTGATCTCCCTGGTGCCCTGAAACATTACACTGGCAGGTGCTAACCCAGGGTAATGATCTGTGCAAGGAGGAGGAGCAGGCACAGACCCCACTGCTCCCTGAAGTACCAGCTTTGAAGCTCCACTTGCCCTTTTTTTTCCCCTGCACTAGGCAGACAGGATAATTGACACAAACATACACAGTGCAGTTCCTGAAGACAAAGAAAGCTGGAGCAATGTTACCTAGATGCCCTTTTATGGACTTTGCTGGTGCGTAATTATCTTCACCACCTGTCCTTTTTGAGCCATTAAATTGCCATGTGTGCACACAGAGCTTCAGACACAACTTCCTCAAAGAAGCTTTCCCATAGTGTCAACTCGACGTAGGGTCAAGTTCCCTCGAAAGGGCACCACCCATCCTGAATACCGAAAGGGAGTTTTTCAACTACAGGATTTACACCACAAGCAGTTTAAAATACCACAAGTCCTGGTAGGTCTCCATCAGCCTTGGCTGACTGTAGATCCATGAGAAAATCACTTACTCTAAATCTCTTTGTTTCACATAATCTTTGTTAACTTCAGAAGACTCTCAAGGAGTCTGAACAGTGAATTCTCAATCACCTAAGGTGAGCCATAGAATTCTTCTAGACTGGCCTAAATTATTTTCACCCCTCACTCTGGATTATTCACATTCACAGTTCGAATTGGACTGATATGTTCTTCAGACTCCTTTCCAAGCTACTTTACTAGCTAGTCAACTTCACTAAATTTTAAGTTTAAATCTCTGATGGCAATTTTAAATGAATATTGCCAGGATCTATAACTTTCTGGTTGATCACTGAATTTTAGCAGCCCTGTAGAGCCCAGTTCATGGACAGCTAAGTAATTGTACCGAAATTAGCTCACAAAACAGATTTAGAATATCTTCTGCATTCTCCACCAAAACAATTTAGTGAAATTAGTTCAAGATTTAAATATTTAAGTATTATAACTGGCTATAATTACTTTAAGATATTCAAATGGGGTTTTTGAACTATCTGCCGTGGAATCAATAACAATTAATTGACCTGTTCGTCTGATGAAAAGGACAGTATAATTATTTATTAATTCCAGGATCTTCCTGGCTAGGGAAGATTCGCCATCAAGCATGTAACAAGATCTATGTTCAGGGGCCCCCAAAATTTTGAGCAAGGCACAGAGACAATCACTCGTGAATATAATGTTTTTAATAAACGACAAACACACAACACATACTAACTACAACAAACGTACATAAACAGAGCAAGACATAAAAGAAGATAGAGGGAGTAAGGAAAGGAAGGGAAATAGAAAGTATGGGAAAAGTAACGGATGGAATCCAAACAAGAGTGTCAGGGACACGGGAACTTGGGAACTTGAGAACAGGGAGCAGACCCAATTGCGGGGATGACATCCAGCACGATTTATTAACATAAACTTAAACCACACGAGACATGACATAGAGCGTGGCAAACTTAAATAGAACACTTAACAAGACACATTAGGAACAGGTGTGCAGAAAGGGGAGGAACAAGACAAGGGCAGGGAGGACACGTGATCAAAACCAAAAACACACATGGCACAAGACAAAAAAAAACAACCAGAGTGCCCCCCCAAGGTCCCAAACAGTCCGTGACGCTGACAGAATCCCCCCCTCAAGGCGTGGCTCCAGAAGCGCCACTCAGGTCTGGCCTGAAAGTCCAACAAAGCAAGGATCCCGGGCAGGTTCCCAGGGTCATGGTTAGGCGAGCGGGGGTAGCGAGGATCATGGCGAGGCAGGCGGGGGGAGCGGAGCGACGTCCGCAGCCCAGCAGGCAAGCGGGGGGAGCGGAGTGACATCCGCCACTGAGCTTGAGAGCCAAACGACGTCCACAGCCAAACTGGGGGGCTGAGCGATGTCCGCAGCCAAATTGAAGGGCCGAGCGACATCCGCAGCCGAACTGAAGGGCCGAGCGACGTCATTACTGATGGGCGGGAGGGGTGGGTGGGTGGTAAGAGAAGGGATCCGGACCAGCAGCATCCTCCGCTGACAAGAGGTGAGGCGGCGTCGCCCACAGGAACAAAACTTGAGGTGGAGCGGCATCCCCCACCGGAACAGGAGCAATGCCGCATAGTCCGGGGGAAAAAGGAAAAAAAAAGGCAAAAACACGTTTGGGTCTGCTGCACCCCCTGCGGACATGAGGTGAGGCGGCGTCCCCCACGGAAAAACCAGGAAGTGGGGTGGCGCCCCCCACGAGAACAGATGCGGGGCGGTACAACAGAACCCGAAAACAAAACAGACAAAAACACAGTCCATGGCTCTGGCCCGCCGATCTCCCAGCTGGATGCCATCCCGCTGGGTCTTGTAGTGGCAGTTTCTTCTATTTTTGGATTTGTTTTGTTTTTGTGTTCCAGCCTGGCCTGCCTGCCCTGCCTGTCCTGCCGGCCCTACCAGTCGGACCAGCTCTGTTTTCCCTCCGGCCTTGGCTCCGGAGGTCACATGCACTCAGCTTTGCCGACTGACATTTTGCTGAACGTTGTCAATAAAGTTTGTGTGTTGCACTGCACTTGGGTCCTCTGTCTGACAGAATGGACTGACCAAGATGGACCCAGCAGGAACGGAACCTCTGCGCGGCGCTCTGGCCCAACAAGGAGTTCTTCTGGTCCAGCACGACACTCAGCTTGTTGTCGCCACCCAGGAGAGAGCCCAACTCGCTGCCCAGCTGATTGAGCTAGCAACTTGTCTAGTCCAGCTCCAGGCAGGCACGGCGGGGGCGGCTCTGGTGGCGCCCCAAGCTGCTCAGCCCACTGTGGCTCCCAACGCTTCCACCATCCTGGGACCTGAGCCTCATGCCAACAACCCTTCTCCCTATGATGGTGACCCCGCAATCCAGGACCCATCTGCCAGCTGCCATCTCTTTCCAGGGGGCCACCCATCCCATCCAGGCCCTCGTGGACTCCGGCGCTGAAGGAAACTTGCTCGACCTCTCCTTGGTGGATCGCTGGGGCATCCCTCCTGTGCTGCTCTCCTCCCCTGTCAGGACCCGTTCACTTGAGGGCAGGCACCTGTTCACCGTCACCCATTGCACTCCCCCTGTAAGTCTCTTAGTGTCCGGCAACCATCGTGAGAGCATTGTGCTGCTGCTGATGAACTCTCCGGAGGCCCCTGTTATCCTGGGGCATCCGTGGCTGAAGCAGCACAATCCTCAATTGGTTGGGCAGTTCTGTCATAGCCTGGAGTCTGTCTTGTCTGAATTCAATTCGCTCTCTCTCTGTTTTGCTGGAACGAGCAGCAGATCTTAACGGGGTCCCGGTGGAGTACCATGATCTGCGGCAGGTGTTTTCCAAGGCCCGGGCGACCTCGTGACCTCCCCACCGGCCGTATGACTGCTCCATCGATCTCCTCCCAGGCACTTCTCCGCCCAGGGGTCACCTCTACTCCCTGTCCGTCCCTGAGAGAGAGGCCATGGACAAGTACCTTCAGGGGTCCCTTCGAGCTGGGCTCATCCGTCCCTCCTCCTCCCCGGCAGGCATGGGATTCTTCTTCGTCAAGAAGAAGGATGGCTCCCTGTGACCCTGTATCGACTACAGGAGTCTCAATGACATCACGGTAAAAAAAACAACCAGAGTGCCCCCCCAAGGTCCCAAACAGTCCGTGACGCTGACAAAGAGAGAAAGAGAGAGAGAGGAAAAGGTAAGAAAACAAAGGAGAGATCAAATAGGACAAGTTTAAATCAAGTTTGATTACACCGTGCGAGAATCGTCAAGGAAATTAGGTTTCACCTTAATAAAGGGGCTTCAGCTTAAAATTACTCATCTATTAATTAGTCATGTTACTTGAATTGGTTCGTTGTTGCGCTTCCTGATGCAATGGTCAAGGAGATTCAGAGGTTCGAAGTCCTTGAAGCAAGCTAGAGATTCCGCTGGAGATTTAAAAGGTTCCGGTGGGGCAAACAAAGTTCTTGATTGAAATTGTCGGCAAAGTCTCAAAGAAAGTGAAAGTCTTGTCCTGGAGCATTCTGGGACAAGGGACTTAAACGGCGAAAACTTCCCACGGGTAGAACTTCTCCCCGCGACTCCCACATGACTCCTCCCACCGAGAAGACTTCTCCCTCCTCCGCCCTCCGAGAGCGCTTCTTCCACTTCTTCTTCCCACCTTCTATCCGAGACTTCTCTTCTAACTTCTAGGTAGGCTTGACCTTTTATTGTTCTCTTGGTCCACCTAGTATTCCTCGAGTGACCAATCCATGGCTTGAACTTTCAGCGGGAAAAAGGTTTCTTTGTCTCTGCCCGGGCACTCCTTTGCATACATACAGTGGAGTCGGGGGAACTGATAAGTTTCATTTAAAATATCGTGGATCTATATCATGCACTTGAATGATCACATGGCTTACACTATGGTTCATAA
>JAOTRN010003744.1:0-10905 GCA_028566695.1 Bagroides melapterus
ACATTGTCTCAAAGCAGCTTTACAGAACATGAACATAATACAAAGGGTTTAATATTATACAAGGAAATATAAAAAATGACAAAATTTCAAGATTAATATATATAGATATAAATGTGTTTGTATTTATCCCCAATGAACAAGCCTGAGGTGACTGTGGTGACTGTGCCAAGGAAAAACTCCCTTAGATGGAAAAGAAAGAAACCTTAAAAGGAACCAGACTCAAAAGTGAACCTCATCCTCATTTGGGTGACACTGGAGGGTGTTAATTATAAATATACTGTGCAGTCCAATTGTCCTCATTTCAACAAGAATTCCAAGAGAACGTGAATTCCCAACCAACAATGCACAGAAGTTTTATTATGCAAATTAGTATTCCTATCACTCCTGCCACAAAACATTACATTTCCAAATTGAAAAAGATGACAATAGACATTTTTATGCCGTTACAGATTTCTAAATATATCTGAAGCAATATATTGCAGCCATAGCCATAAAATCACTATGTATCGAAAAAATTGAAGACAGAGAAAAAGCTATGACTCATTTAATGGGAGTTGCACTCTCAAGTATCACCATCAGGGATAAATGCTTTCAGGGAACTCTCACTAAAATTAACTACAATGTTTTTTCCTCCAGAAAGGACACTCCAGTGGTATATGGCCCTCTTGTGAGGTACTTTTTTTTTAAGGCATCCATTTTGATTCAGCCCATTTTTTTCTTCACCTCTGCCACAAGTACATGTAACACAGAATTGACAGCATATGTCACTTGCTGTCATTCATGCAACCGTATCCCTACCTCATTGTCAAAGCTCATCTCCTTAGCCTTTCGACATGCTCCATGTAGTTTGCAACAAGCAGTAACTACCACAGGCATGCTGCTTTTTGTAAATGCGAGTGTAACCGTGCATAAGCAGAACAATTTAGAGTAATAAGATTAATCATCATCATTTTATCATTCATTATCATCCAATTGTGGTTCTTATGATCAGAATTAAAATTTGGTCTCTTGACGCTTTGAAAAATGATGTCTGACACACATTACATAAAGAAATGCCCCAAAACTTGATATATGATAAACATCTTTCCTTGGTTTTATGGCTATCTATTGCCCCAGTTACATTTAAAATGGGGTTGTCATTGAAAAGGTAATGACATGTAATGACATCATTATTGGTCTCACAGCTGACTAGGAAATGCCAGACCTGTCTCTTATTTCCTGTGGAATTTGCCCATGATGCTGACATACCTGATAGAGTAATTGCTGTCTCTATCAGGTATGTCAGCATAGGCTCTTCATGATGGGTTTGCTGGGATTATGATTTTATACCAGTAGTGCTTCCTGCATAAGCATAGTCAGGAGTACTTACATCATCATGCACAAAACATAGATTTTATGCTCATGCACTGGGCTTAAGGGTGTAGGACTTGGAGTCTATGGTGGTTATATGGAGGCTGGTAGGAGGGTGACTTAGTGGCTGATTCCAGAACCACAAATCTGCCACTGTTGGGGCTTTGAGCAAAGCCCTTAACCCTCAACTGCTCAGTTGGATAAACAAAAGATACATTTTTGTTGCTCTAGTTTAGTGTGTCTGCCAAATGTCATAAATGTAAATCTCCCCTGACCATGGTTGTGGTGAATCCAAAGTCTGTTCCAAGAACACTCGTTTTTGGGAGGAAACTAGAGTGCCCAGAGAAAAATGTGTTGTACAGCCCAATGTAAAAATTGTCAGTGACCATCAGGGCATCTATTTCATGATCCATTCATCATGTTTTCCATCTCTTCATCATTTATTCTATACCATGCCTTCCACTGCAGTCAAAATACTCCCTCATACAGTACCTTGATGCTACTTAACACTGCCTTCTCATCACTGACATGTCTTGGGAGTGGACCAAGACTTCAGCATAAGGCTGAAGGATTGTTTTGGCATCATTCCCAGATTCCCATTTGGTAAAATTTTACTGCCCAGTTGGTGCCCTAGCATATAGCTGTGTATGGAAAAAATCCCTGTGCTTTGGACAACGTTGATCCTGATTCCAATACCAATGAAATGCAACTCTCAATTGATCTAATTGATCATTTTTTTACTCTTACATAGGTCTTGGCTGACTTATTTAATCAGGTTCATCCATCATTGGGCCTCATGTCATTTATTGATTTCAATCAGCAGGTAATTCTACTTATTTTGTCTAATTTGGAATAATTGCTAGTAAAAGTCCAGAAACAATCAACCACCATCAACTACTCCAAGCAATGTATGCTTAACAATCCGTTACACGTTCTTTCATGAAGAAACTTACAACCAAAATACAAATCAATTGTATTTGGATAGTGCTTTTAACTATACACATTGCCACAAAGTGGTTTTGCTAGATCCCTAGATTCCTAATGAAGAAACCGCTGGCAGGATTTCCAAGGAAAACCTTCCTGAGATGGAAGAACCCTTGCAAGAATCTGGACTCAAATGTTACCCAGATTAGTGAGCTAATAAATGAATGTAAACAGGTGTGAAATAGAAAAGTCAAACAGTACTAAGTGTGTGAGTCTTTAGAGTATTCATATGGGAATGTCCATGGCAGAGTCAATAGTTATGCGAGTGTAGAAATCTCCAAGCTGAAGCAGCTCAAGCCGACATGAGGTGCATCCAGACAATGTTTATTTTGTAAAACCTGAGATGAAACACAAAGAATGAAAGTGATCCAGCATGTTGATAACCAGAGAATGTCTCTGGAAATGTATAGACACAAGCACATCACCTACTACCTACTACTGTAGTTATATAGACCCACAACCAAAAGCCTTACTATGATGTCTGTGGTGCAATGAGGGACTGCACCCTTAACATTTTGTTCCTGAGGCACTTGTATGCACAATAAAACTTTTACGCAGAGTCTAAGGGCATAGGCAAATATATAAAAAGAATTATTTTTAAATAATACTGTAAGTATCCAGATTATACCACAATATAATCATAAGTCTGTATCACCAACTAAACCATGACAACCAATGGCTACTGGGTTTGCTTTATCTCAATGAGCAGCAAGCAATCCAACTTTCTGAAGGCATCTTTAGATGTGTTGATATCTTCATGAAGCTTAATTTGTGTGTAGCTGTATTGCCATGCTGGAACAGGTTTGGGTTCCTGAACTCTGGTGATAGGAAACTGTAAAGCTACTGCCTACATAGTCATTCTATACGTGTGAACTGTCTGCAGCATTAGTTTGGGGAAGAACTACATGTGACCGTGATGGTCAAGTGTCCACAAACTATTGGCTATATAGTGTGCAAAACATTTCATTGGCATGAGCATGTGTGATTGACAACTTGAGTATTGTAATGGTTGCTAGTTATAAGACGGTCATCAGGGAAAGTGCTTGTTTCAGAAGGGATGTGACACAGAAATTTCATTTCATTCAAATGATTTTATTACTAAAATTAACTTACAGAGTTTCCATAAGAATCCATAACAAATTAATTACATATGGTACTACATCTGAAGGGTGGATTTTTCGGGTATAATCTGTAACAAATTAATTACAACATCTGGAAAATGGAGTTTCTGGAAGTTTCCAGAACAAATAAAATAAATTTGGTACTACATGTGGAGAATGCATCTAGCCTAATTTCTTCTAAAACAAAAATGACATTTCTAAAACATACTGTTTGCTCTGCTGCTCCCAAAACACAGGGCTTAAAGTGAGCATACTAAAGGCAAGGCAATGCCTTAAAAAGAAAAACTGGATTATGCACAGGATCAGCATCCACAGCATGTGAGACTGGTTTCTTAATTGGATCCTATGTGATGGAGGACCCTGGAGAATTGCTGTGTTGGCGTGAAGGTCAGGAGGGGATTTTATGGTCAGCTGCAAAGTCAATCCATTGTCAATCCATTGTCTGTCATCCATGTCTCCTTCACTGGGATTGACAGGCTCACAATAAGAAAGAACTTGTGATAAGTTGCACTTGGTGGTGGCTTTATATAGTAGGAACACTTGTACAACTGCATATTCATGTAATTATCCAATAAGCCAATGATTAAAATTGTGCAAATTCAGCTCAAGAGACACATCACATATTAAAATGGGGGAGAAATGTGATATCTTAAATGGGATTTACAACATGGCATGGTTGTTGGTTCCAGATAGGGTGGTTTCAATCATTTAGGCTCAGTGATCTTTTTTCACTGAGTTGTTAGTCTCTCGAGTTGTAACGCCCTGACCTGCAATGCCCCAGCCAATCTGACATAGGGAGTCCTCACTCGAGTATTAAAGCATTATACACACAGGCTCCAACAGAATTTAAACCATGTGCACCAAGAACTGGAATTTGTTACTGTACTACAGTGGGCTCAGACTCACAGAAATTTGATAAATGCATAAACCCAATAACACATTACACACTTGTAAACACTTTTGAAATAATAAGGACGCATGAACACAGTTTCCGATCTGTCTTTCAGTATGTCTTTAATATTTTGCCCCACCTCATTCTTATTACTGTACACAAATGATCAGGTTTCTAATATAGTGCACTGCATAGCATTGTCTCATTGTTGAGCTATTGATAGATACTGTAGTTTAGATCTCCCATCTAATATTATGCCCATCCATCACTGCATGTGTGAATCAATTTATTATTTTTTTTACACATATTCTTTGAAACAACCTGTTCATCTAGATGATTGGTGTGGCCAACCAAAAGATAGATGAACATCAATCCCTGGGGGAATAGAAAGAGCTGTCTGTCTTGCTGGAATTTTATCATAGTTGACAGCTTTCATATGAGTATTTTATTTATTTATTTATTTTTTTAGATGTCATATGTTTTTTCCTTCACTCTATTCTTTTCTTACCTCTTTTGTCTTTACCATGGCCTCCAAGGTTTCCTCATGCAATCAATGCACATAGCTCGTGGTGCTAACCCGGCATAAAAATGATAAAGAGATTGAACGCAAAGCCTCGTGGCTGCCTTAAAGCTGCCATTATTTACTGGATATCCATAATTTCTCCATCGTGGTGAAATGGCTTATAGGCTTGTTTCCTTCCCATTGACTTTTCATGAGGAAAATGTTGGGGTACAATTTTAAACTTTCATAGCTTCATCTGCTAGCAAAGCCAAAATACTTGGCAAAATCACATAATTATATGATGGAAAGAAAACATACCAGAATGTAACTGTATGGCTGCAGTTGATATTCTGGCACTGTGGAGGATGTAAGGAGTGTAGAAATGTACAGATTAAAAAAAAGATGTAGACTGAGGAAAGAGTTAATGCTGTGTATAACTGGGATTAAAATATACATCAGTTTGGATCTAAATACCTCAGAAGGCTCAGAAAACATATTATAGTTATTGCAGATATGAAACTACACTCACCAATCACTTTACACTTCTTTTTATCAATGCAATTATCCAGTCTACCAATCATACTGCTAGATACATGGATACATGATTAACCCTGACAATGGTCACTTACTTAATTTGAAATGGTCATAAGTTGATTCATTTTCTGTAACAGCACCTCTGACAAAGTGCCTGCTGTTATTTCTCTATTAAATCACAGAGTCTTGTATGGTGGAAAGCTCTGTCTTGATTGATGATATTGTTGCTGATTGATCTTGCAATCAGGGGAAAAAAAGTTGGATATGACTTGCTTGTCTTTTTTTCCATAATGGTAAAGTGAAAACCTTTAAGGTGTGAACTGGAAAGAGTTTAGGATATTAAGCCTGTTGGATCCCCTTTATAAAGATTTACTCTACTTGCCACTATAAAATCAATTCTAAAAGTATCATCAGGCTCGTGTTTTTTGTTAGTATTATTATTTCTTTTATTGATAATCATCATGGAAGAGGCAGCACAGTGATGCATCAACTCCAGGGTTTTCATGCTGAATTCTTGATCCAATTGTTGTCTAGGTTTCCTTTGGGTTCTCAGGCTTCCTTACATCTAACAAAAACATGCAGTTAGTTGGACTAACTACTAACTACTAGGAGTGAATGAGTGTGTAAGCGAGAGTGTTTCCATCCAGGGTGTCTTCCTATCTTGTGCAGTGTTCCTAGGATAGGGAACCACCATGATTCACCAGTTACTGAAGGTAAATAACTATTATAGATACAACATGAGCAAAAGTGTAAGAGCTGTATGCTTCCCTATATAACTTTCAGTCATTGTTTCTCAAAGCAAGTGATTTCATCAGCTTTATGACCCGTCACACCTCCTGGAGTCATTGTGGCCTTTTATATGCTTAGTGGAGCATTCAAAACTAGACACAAGGCATTTTTCTCAAATATGCATGTGGTCTTTGGGGACAACAACCTCGTAATCATTACACAATTGCCAGACTGTATACTTTACAATCACACCCTCCATTGGCACCCAAATGAGGTTGAGGTTCCCTTTGGAGTCTGGTTCCTCTCAAGGTTTCTTCCTCTTCCGGTTTTTCCTCACCACAGTCATTTGCCAGAGAACATCAGGAGAAGCTGTGGAGAATGTTCTGCTGCCATGACCAGTTTGGCGGTGGGTCAGTGATGGTCTAAGAAGGCATTTCCTTGGAGGGCTTCACAGACCTCCATGTGCTAGCCAGAGGTGCCCTGACTGCCATTAGGTATCAGCATGAGATCCTCAGACCCATTGTAATACCTTATGGTGGTACAGTGGGCCCTGGGTTCCTTCTGATGCATGACAATGCTAGGCCTCATGTGACTGGAGTGTGTCAGCAGTTCCTCGTGACGAAGGCATTGATGCTATGGACTGGCCTGCCCATTCCCCAAAACTGAATCCAATCCATTCCCCAGACCTGAATCCAACCTGAAACATGGCATGCTATAAATTGAGCACCTCTGGAACATCATGTCTTGTTCCATCCACCAATACCACGTCGCACCACAGATGTGGAGTTGACTGATGCCCTGCTCCAGGTCTGGGAGGAGGTCATCCATCAGGAGAACATTCATAGTCTGATCAGGAGCATGCCCAGATGTTGTATGGTGTAAATAAAGGCACGTGGAGGCCAAAAATTATAGAGCCTCATTTTCAATTGTCTTGAGGAATTTTCACAGAAGTTGGCTATTTTGAGTATGATTCTGAATCGAGATCTCCATAGGATAATGATTTTGATTTTCTTTGATCATTCTTAGGTTATTTTGTTCTCAACGCATTCCACTATTCAACTGAAAGATTTCATTTCATTTCATCGAGATCTAGGATACGTTGTTTTAGTGTTCCTTGTATTTTTTTGAGCAGTAGTTTTCACCTGAAAAGATCATCTAGATGTGAATTTAGTGACAAGAAAAAAAATGCTGTGACATGAAAATAGGGCAGAAAAAAGGTCTACACTTTAGTAAAGTGATCATACGGTATGTATACACAGGAAAACTGCTGAGTGTCTCAGCCAATCTGCCAGACGTAATGCAGAGTACTTTTTACATCCTTTCTCTCAAACATGGCATACAATAAATCAACTCTCAGTTGAAGCATTCGCTTACTTTATTAAAAACTTGAGGCAAGGTGAAGACAGACCAGTCCATCCTTTTTTTTTTTTCACATTCACAGGTCACATTACTTTTGACATATTTACATGATTAGTTTTATTTGTCTTAATTTATGGGTTTGTGTTGGCTCACTTTCCTTTTTTTTTTTTAAATGCTTTGATTGATGCAAATAATAGACGATGATTAGGTTTCACAAAATGTTCTTGATGGCATTCTTAGTCTCTGTCCTTGGGAACAAGAATGTTTTTGAGAAAGATTCCAAAGCTCTTCTGTAGCTGTCATGTCGTCCTGATGAGCTTCACAGATTAGACCCAAAAGCAGAACGTTCTCCATACTTTTTTATTCATGTACAACAGAATATAACAAAGCCATAAACGTTACACAACATAATCCGAGACAATGACACACAGAAACAAAGTGTGATATAGGACAATGACGAACAAGACTGAAAAAACAGGGCTGCTATAAAGAGAGGAACACATTAGGGATATACAAGACACATGACCTAATAGTCCCAATAGTTCCTGATGGTTGGTTGCTCTGGAAAAGGGTATTGGCTAAAAATTGTAAACGTAATAAAAACAAGCAGTTTTACATCACAGGGACATTCCATAGATACTGTAAAAGTGCAGTAATGTGGGCAGGTTTCCATTATTTAGTCTTCTTTTGCATATGTTTATACATACTGAAGAGCATGAGAGGGATATAAAAGATTACAACATTTCATGAACACCAGATCTCGTGTAAACTCTCATATGAGCGATTTACGGATATACTTCAGTTTGCATCCAGCTTCATAAATGAGGCCCAATGAATTTATATAATTGCTCTAAATACACTCTTAAGAAATTAAATGGTCCCTCTGGGAAAACCTTTAAAGGGATGTTTCTCTAACAGAACAACTTTTAAATAAATGCTAGCTCGTTTTTTAAGTGTTTGAATGAACCCTTGTGTGTTTAAAAAAAAAAAAAAGAAAAAAGGGGTGCTTCAAATTTTAAATGGTACAAAAGCTTTTACAAAACACAATTACAAATTAAAAGAACCTGGTAATGGGAAGTTTGTGATACGGTCTATGCCTTTTTTTTTTTTTTTTAACCCTAATTTAAGCATGTTACTAAAAGTTAGAGCTCTGACCTTCAACAAGTTGTAGGAAACCAAATGAATCCCCTTGTGCCAGCCCTCGTAACCTTTTGTACTGCTGTGTTCTATCAGACTGTGGTAGTGTATCATGGAGGTTAAGGGTGTGTAGGAATGTTAAATTACGGTGGTTGAGCAATATGCATGAAAATTCCTCTTCAAAAAAAAAAAAAAGCCCAGAAGCAGGCCTATTTATCAGGCAGAAAATCCCACCTCATTATACACTTACCTGGCTGCACAGAGAGCAGGATGGTCAATCCTGACTGTGTTGTTAGTCACAAAGCAGCGTCGTCAAACCTCCAGCTCTCTATTATTGTCCTCAGAGGACAAACTGTGGACAGCTCACTATGGTCTAATGAGGGCTGAAGTAGAATGATCTGAAGTTGTGCATCAGTAGCCTTTCACTCTCTCCTTTTCCTCTTTCTCCCTTTCTCTCTCACTCCCCTGAGGAATTAACTTTAGACTCACAGAATCGTTTCCTTACTTCCTTTCACTTTCCTCAATTTAACCCTCTGCAAACCGTAACATGTAATAGTAGAAGAATATTCAAAATGCCACTCTACATTTCATCCAGTGTATGTTTTTTGTCATTTAAACCTAATCTTTATATTTATTTTCTATAAAGAATTCAGAAACGACACTGATGTATATAAGCTGCTTGAAAGCTCCTGATTACACACTTGCACTTAACTAGACACAGTTGCAGAAAGGTACATGATTTCTAATCACTCTCTCCAGTGTTACCCAGATGAGGATAGGTTCGTTTTAGAGTCTGGTTCTTGTTAAAGTTTCTTCCTCATATCATCTGTCGAGCTTTTCCTCACCACTGTCGCCTCTGGTATTCTCTTTTGTTAGCAGTGTACACCTACAATATTGCATGTTCCTAAATCCTACAAGTATGTTGAAATCAATTGCATTTGGAAAGCTATCCTATTTTAGCGATTATATATTTTTATTTGTATTTAAAGCAGTTAAATTGCTCTTGTGTGGTAGTATTTCTTTAACTTGTACAGACATGACTTCTGCTGTATGAGGAGCATGAGAGCCAGTAAATGTTATCTATAAATAATATGTTTGGCAGCAAAATCAACCATTTTCATAATTACAGAAGGGTAATACATTACCTGATGACACGTGTGTAACTGACGGTGTGTGTGTGTGTGTGTGTGTGTAGGTGGTCTATATAGTGTTGTAGGTGCCAACCTGTACTGACACTAATTGGTGAATATGAACTGCAGGAGATTGAATGCCCTACAGATACATATAGCCTTGCTGAAGACAGTGAATTTCAGGCACACACACACACGCATACACGCACGCACGTACGCATGCACACATATCTCAATAAGCTGTACATTTATTCTTTAAGACATTATTTCAAATTGACGAAAATGTGGAGCCCTTAAAACATACCTTATATATTATACATGTACATGAAATAGTACTTCCTCTGTTTGGGGTTATATTGTACATTATTGTTTCAGATATTGATCTTGAGAAATAACACCTGTGAGCGTATGTGTATTCATCCATTCAGTACATACACTGTACAGCCATAACATTAATAATAAGATTATAAGGCTAATAATGTGCAGTTTTTCCGAGTGCTACCAAAATAGTCATCCAGACATGGACTCCACAAGACCTCTGAAGGTGTGCTGTGGTATCTGGCACCAACGTTAGCAGCAGATTGGTTAATTTTGGTAATTTGTGAGGTGGGACTCACACAGATGACTGAGATCTGGGAAATTTGGAGGCTAAATCAACACCTTGAACTCTTTGTTGAATCCCTGAACAATATTTGTGTCAGGGAGCATTATCCTGCTAAAAAGAAGACATTGTCATTAGGGAATATTGTTGCTCTGAAGGACGACACATGCATATGTGTCAAATTAACATCCACATGAATGTTTGGAGTTAAGGTTTCCCAGCAGAACAACCTGAAACATCATACTCTCACACTGTCTTCACCAGCTTGAGTTCTTCATATAGAGCGACCCTTAAGACCTGCTGTTTTCAAGATGCTCCTGTGCAGTCATCTAGCTGATATGCTGATATTCTTACACTTGTCCATTTTTCCAGCTTCCAAAACATATTCACGAATTGAAATCATTTGCTGGAGACTTATGGAAAGTTTTGTCATGATGGCTTGGGCAATTCCCTGCTGGAATACCAGGGGGCGTTTCTTCAAGGGTTTGTTTTTATTTAGTACTGTGTCATTGTTTGTTTTGTGCTCTTTTGTGTTTATTTTGTCCGCTCCTTATCCTGTTTCCACC
>JAOTRN010003835.1:0-10762 GCA_028566695.1 Bagroides melapterus
TATTTAAAATTTGGATTTCTTAACTTTCTTTCCTATCTAGAGCCTTCCAGTCATCCTGCTTCTTCACACGCTGTCTGAAAACGAGGGAGATTGGAGCATTCTTCCCCTGTTGCCTTAGTAAGTACCCTCGCCCCATCTGTGCTCGTTTGACCATTACACACAAATACACATAAATAAACACATACACACACACACACACACACACACAGGAGCAGATGCAAATCATTAAAATACACTGAAATGGATCCAACTGACTCCATCTGCTGCGATGGATCTTTTACAGCTCAAAGGGATGGAGTACAGATTTATTTCCATCAGTACCACATTATTTGTTAATAATGATTCTCAGGAGAAAGCGAACACTCAGAAACGTTATCTGAAAGCAAGCAAAATGCTCAGAACACCAACCGAATATGAATAAATGTTTGTTTTTTGTTTTGTTTTGTTTTTTGTTTTTTTTTCTTTAGCCTTTCTTCTCACTTTGGAAAAAACTCCTCATGGGTTCTGTTTCTTGAAGAGGAAACGAACATAAAACTCGGGAAACTTCACAGCGTCCTGAAAAAGTTCGAGCGCAGAAAAGTAAGTGCACTATTTTTTAAATTCTAATGTGGAGTCTGGTGGAGAAGGAGGGTTTAGAGGTTTACACGCTTGCCTCGCACCTCAGGGGTGTGTGTGTGTGTGTGGGGGGGGGGGGTTTGATTCTCTCCTGTTTGCACAGAGACCTGTGAATGTTCTTCAGGAGTTTCCTTCAAGTTCTTCAGTTTCCTCAGTCCAAAGACATGCTTTTCTCTAAATTGTGGTCTTAAAGACAACAACCTCCTACAGTAATTCAGTCACAGTTGTCAGACTGTATATTTATAATCACACCCTCCAGTGTCACCTCAGTGAGGATGAGGTTCACTTTTCAGTCTGGTTCCTCTCAAGGTTTCTTCCTCTTCCATCTAAGGGAGTTTTTCCTCACCACAGTCACCTCAGACTTGTCCATAAGGGATAAATACAAACACATTTAAATAGAAGTCTGATATTAAACTTGAATTTTTGTAGAATATTAATCTTTGTGTCATAAACTATATTTCTTATGTTCTGTGAAGCTGCTTTGAGACAGTGTTCATTGTTAAAAGCGCTATAGAAATAAAGTTGAATTGAGTCGAAATGAATTGAATTGAAATAAATTGTCTGTAGTGTGTAATTGGTTCCCAGTGACCCTTACAATAAGAGCTACAGACCATTGAAGATTGTGGAACCTCTTAGATTAAATAATCTCATGGGTCTCTTACATGGGGCAGATTTATACATATGTAGGTTTAGTGATTTAATCCTCCACAAAGGGATTGTTAAAAAAAAAAATAATAATAATAAAAATAATAAAGTAATTAAAGGATCATTTCTGTTTATAAGACAACATGATTAGTATTAGAAGCAAGTGGAAGTTTTCCAGATTCCTCCACCCTGAGCTCGTAAGCTTTCAGTCTTTAGTTCACTTTACGTAGCTATGTATAAAAAAATTAAATACATTTTTTTTTAAATAAATAAATGAATGATTTAAACAATTCCTAATAAATAATTAATATATAAGTAAAAAACATAAATATAAAAATAAAATAATTTTATAAATTCCTAATTATATATATATATTCCTTGTGATATTTTATATTCTATAATTTATATTTTTATTACTCTTATTTTTTAAATTCACTCATTTCTATTTTTACATTTTTCTTTATTTCTTATTTGTATTTCTTTTAACCTTTTAAGGAACAGTCGTATAAAGCGTTTCACTACGTCATACCGTGTATGTTTATGTGTGTGACAAATAAAATTTGAATTTGATTTGAAAATTAAATTAAAAATAAATAAATAAATAAATAAATGATTTTAAAAAATCTAAGTAAAAAACATAAATATAAAAATAAAATAATTATTTAAATTCCTCACCTAAAAAGAGACTGAACAGATGAAATTATCGTCCCATGTAAGTTAAAAGCGTTGTCTATAAGACACAGCAGTCATCAGTTTGTCTCTGTGAGTTTGTGTTTTTTTTTTGGAGTTTTGTGGTTGTCACTTGTGTAAACCGCATGTGCCATGAAATTCCCTGAACTGCCAGTTGCTGTGGAATTCTGTTGGGAATTTTTTTGTTCGGTTTGAACACAAATCTTTTCTCGAGTTCGCAGACGTTTTTCCTAAACGAGGCTCGTTTTTTTGTAAGCTGATATAAAGGGAACGTGGGTCGTGTATACGATAACGGACCGAAAGGATACGATACTGTCTTCAGTTAGAGGGTTGAAACATTGGGCTTGTTAATAAAGCGTCTGCCGGATCGTTTATTATAAGGAGACGAAAGCGAATGATGCGTGTTGAGCGTAGAGCTTTCAAGGCTGACCTTTGAGTAGGAGTAAAATACGCCAGGCGTGATTGTCAGTCAGCTGCGTTCTGCCTATTAACTGCTAAAAAATGCTGAACAGACTCAGTTTTGCTCGAGCGGGTCTGTAAACACTGGCACGAAGCAGATTGACAGGCATTCAGGCCCAGAACAACGAGCAAGCAGGGAGTTATAGAAGGAAAAAATATCCAATCAATAAATTTTTTTATACGTTTTATACCGAGTTGAAATCCCTTGATGTCTCTTTTAGGCATTGTAGAAAATACCGTGGCTGAGAAAATACCGTGGCTTTCTGTAATCCACAGCATAGATCTGTAGCTTGATCTGACAATATATTTGCGGGTTTTATTCTTGTGCGATTTTTATACCGGTGTAAATCTTTCCGTAAATCCTTTGGCGTCGATTGCCTTTAAATATTGCTAGCAAACAGAATCTCTTGCGAAAATAGATTACAGTAGAGTTCGGTGACATCGCCGGGGCTCACAAGCATACAAACTCCGAGACTAGCCTCGATGAATGACGAAATATCGTTGCCGCTGTAGAATGTGGCTTTATAGAAATGTAATTCTAGTTTAGCGTATGTGGCTTTTTTTTTTTTAAAAAAAGATATCAATCAATGGAAAGGGAAGCTTTTATTAGGGAAATACAATAAGGCTCGCTCTGGTACACCAAAGGTATTTTATCTCATTATTTTATCTCTCGAGAAGATCGACAAGGTGAAAATATGTTAAGGAAAATGCACACCGAATTTAATTTCAAATTAATAGTTTTTTTTCTAAGCATACCAAGCATATCCTGGTCATTTCTACTCAGCAGACACTTTATTATGGACTTGCTTGTGCTCGTTCATGCAATTATGCATTCAGACATTTCTCCCGAAGCAGCGCGGTGCATAAAATAATGCAAAAACCAGTCAAGAGCTTCACTCAGTGTTCACATCAAACACCTGAATGGGTGGAAAATGCGATCTCAGTGAGTGTGTGACGTGGTTGTCGGTGCTAGATCGGCTGGTTTGAATATTTTATAAACGTCTGATCTGATGGCTTTCATGCAAAATAGGTTCTAGTGTTTACACAGAATGATGCAAAAAAAAATTGATGAGAGAGATCAGAGGAGACTGTTGAGAAAGACTGACTCAAGCTGGCAGCTGACAGGAAGACTCAAAAAAAAAATAAATAAATAAAAAACAACACACGAAACGTTCAGGAGGCACAACCTCACCAAAAACAGAAAAAAGTTCAGATGTCTAGCCCCAAATCTAGCTTCATATCCCTGGGCTTTATTTACATTTCCAGCGTTTGGCAGACATTTATGTCGTTTGTACAGGAGAGCAGTTGAGGGTTAAGGGCCTCGCTCAGCGGTGGCAGCATGGTGGCCCTGGGATTCGAACTCACAGCCTTCCGATCAGTAGTCCAACACCTTAACTCCCCTTCAGAAGGACATGTGTTCCTATTAAAGTGGCCAGTAAGATTAGCTCAGGCTGTCACACTGTCCTTCTCAGAACAGCTTTGTAAGTACTCAGAAATGATTTAAAAATTTATTCTAACTACTCCGTCTCCTCATAGTGTCTATATCCGTGTGTGTGTGTGTGTTTTTTTTTTTTTTTCTCCAGTATTCTGTTACCTCCCTAATCTACAGTACAATGAGACTGACTCTCACTGCTCCCTGTTTTCTGTGCCTTCAGGAGTGGTTTCTCGGTAAGCCTCTTCACGACGACGAATCGACCATCATCCACCATTACGCCTTCGCAGAGAACCCGTCTGCCTTTAAATACCCCGACTTCAGTGCAGGATGGGCTCTGAGCATGCCGCTCGTCAACAGGTCCGACTACACTTCTCACTTTTGTGCTCAGTTAATAATACGAATGCCATGATATTATGAAGCAAAGTCACTCACACACACACACACACACACATATATAGGAAGTGATAGATGGGACATGAAATTGTTTAGACTGTTGTGGTGCGACAATTTTCTAAACTTCATTCGGCAAGGCTTTTATACGTCTAGACAATTACTGGGCTGCTAGACGTCGCTGTAGTTTCCATAATTTGTGTTTTTTTTACCATAAATTGTATAATAGACTGACATCAATGCTTGTCTAAGGGATGAGTCTAATACTGGCGTAATCCTATACACAGTAATAATATATAGTATGGTTAGTAAAAGCCTTTTTCTCTCATCTTTGTCTCCAACTAACACTTGTCAGAACTGGGAACTTTTATTAGCAGCCAGGAGACAGAGATTCAGCTAGACATAAGAACAAGGAAGAACAGATCAAATGACTTTCTTCTCAACTATAAACCTCTGATAATATCTCGTATACGGAATGCATTTCGAAGCTCAAGTTGTGATTTGTTCCAAAGTCGTACATGTTTTCAAAGAAAGTAGTGTCTAAAAAACAAGAACAAGTTGTGAAGGTGGTGAAGGCTACACGTGGGCTTTGAGGCTTTGACAACCTCCTCACTTATACACGCATGTCGGACTGTAGATTTTTAATATACACCCTCCGGTGAGGATGAGGTTCCCTTTGGAGAAACCTCTCAAGGTTTCTTCCTCTTCTAACAGCATGCTCAATGGGGATAAATACAAACACATTAAAAAGATGCCTATTAATCTGGGATTTTTGTATAATGTTAAATTTTTTTAATTATGTTCATTTCCTGTAAAGCTGCTTTGAGAAAATGTCCATTGTTAAAAGCGTTATACAAATAAAATTGAACTTAACTGAAGAAACAGAAACATGGGAGATGTTTGGAACTTCTTACCTGCTGATTTATTATTATTATTTTTTTTTTTACCTGTACACAATTTAGAACACCTTACGTTCATCTCATTTATACAGCTGAGTTAATTGAGGTTTTAAGGGCCTTGCTAAGGGGCCCAGGAGATGAGTGATCCAACACCTTAACCATTGAGCTACAACATCCTCAATTTATGATTTGATCACAAATGATGCACAGTAATATTTTTACTGGCACATACTGACACCCAGCAAATATCAATCCTGTCAAATTTACCTGCAGATACAGAGGAAGAATTTATATATATTTGGAAACAGTTTGAGAACTTTCCAGACAGTCGGTCATTTTTTCCCAATGACTTTAGAACGTTTGTCTTTTCTTTAGAAGAAAGACAATGATCTAAACAGCTCTATATAACAACTCATCAATCTGTAGAGAAGTAAAGTCTGTTATGGCTGAAAAATGAAATAAAACTTCTTTTCAAACCGGAGATGCTAATGTCAGTAGAGATAGAATGAGAATGTGGAAGGTCAAAATGTATGGCAGGTAATATCAAGAGTAATATCACGGGGATAAGTATATTAAACTGTCCAGGTTGATTTCAGAGATGTGCTGTGGAATGCACCAAGTACAAGTTTAATAAGCTATTCTTCAAAGAGATGCATGGCTGCTGAGAAAGGCAGCGTCTCTAAAAGCACTGAACTGGAAGTGTTAGTGAGGTTGGCTATTTGTATCAGGTGTAAGGAGTCTCAAATCAGAATGATTATCTTTCCATCTCGCAGCATTCATCACTTTCTTCTAGACTGCGTTAGATTCCTACTAGGAAGCATTTTATTTTTTCTAGAAACTATTTGATTCCTTGTTTTATTTTAGACAGCATTTGAGACTTTATCTTCTAGACTGCATTTGATGTCTTCTAGGTGGCATATGATTCCTTCTTGATGACAATTACTTGTTCTAAGAGTTTTGAGGATAAAGTTTGGAGTAATTGCAACCCAAAGCGGTTAAAGGTGACGAATGATCGAACAAACGTGTGACCGATCAATCGAACCATCCCAAACACATTTCAAATCTGGTCTAAGGGCAGAGATCGCTTTTCTGCTACAACAGGTAGCATATTCTTCTTGATCTAACTTCAAGAGCATGAGGAAATTTTTCTTAGTTATGCTAAGAGTACTGCTAAGAGAGATGAGTCTCCTAAATGTATCCGTCTATCCAGTTTCCTTCCTCTTTTGCTGGTAAGAATCACAGTGAGAAGGTTAGTGCAGATTTCTTTGTTTCCTGCCACAGATTCCAGTTCCTCCTGTGGGATCTTCAGACATTTCCTAGACAACTGTGAAAATAAAATGTCTCCAGGAGGTCCAGGGAATCCAACCAGTAACAAATACCTCATACCAAATTCAACTAATGAGCTAATTATCTGTCTAAAAGTGGTGTATTAGAGCAGGGAAAGCTATGTTGTCCTTTTTTTTTGTCCTTATGTCCATATAACATCAATATCTTATCTGTTGCTGTCTATGGTGCTGAAGTCCGGAGTCGGATTCTCATATCTGATTTATCCATCGTTCAAACACAGTTTTGTGCATAAATTCTGCATACACACACAAAGAGAGAGAAAGAGAGAGAGAGATTTATCACAAGATTTATCTTGTGATTTTTTTTTTTTGTAGGTGAGGATGTGCGTATATTTACACACACTCCTGACCAGCCGTATACAGAAACCCCTAGTGGCAGAAAAGTGTAATTGTGAGTAAACTGATTATGAGGAACTCTTAACACAATTATTGACTGTCACGTCAGCATCATTGACAGAGTCATTACTGACTGAAGGACTCACAAGCAGGAGAAAGATGAGTGTGAGATGAGATCCATCAGTTGATTTTGTTTGCCTAGTGCTGTTTTTAGTTGAGCTCTTTGGAAACGTGTCCAGAAATCGGAAACGTTCCCCTACCGACTACGAGCCAGACATTAGCACACATCACGTGTGTTTATTTTGCTCATAGCTCGATCGTAGCTCAGTGGTTAAGACATTTTACTGTTCAGTGGAAGGTCACAAGTTCAGATCCCACCACAGACAAGTTGCTTCTTCTTCTGCGCCCTTGAGTAAGGTCCACTGTTAAAAAAAAAAAAAAAAAAAATGAAAGAAATGTAAGGTTTCTATAGGCTAAAATGCATAAATGTAAAAATAAATATGTACAGTAAAGATACATTTTTTCTGCCTTTTTTTTTTTAATGTAAGTGGACCAACAGACTGCATAAAAATATGATTTGCATTTGTTTTCTTTTAACAAACCACTCATGAAAGTGTTACACACCTGTTTTTTTTTAATATTCTCCTTTATATAAGAATTTCTATATTTCAGGGTCAGTCAAATTCATATTCTTAGACCTTCTGACATTTCCCTAACAACATTTGACCCTAACAATCAGTGACATGAGGCTACAGTTCTACAAGGCTGTTTACCATATATGGTAATTTGGGGGTGTTTCTTTATGTAAATGAGCGTGGCTGTGCACGAGCACATCCTGTAACACATTACATAAATGGTCATTTCCTTCATTTAGAATTTGATCTACACACACTTTGATAAATAAAAGCCCCTGGAGTTTTCCGATCAGCACTGACACGCTATATTTAAACTATATTTTATCACTGTGTCGAAAAAAAACTAACAATTTAGAATGATTAGTATAATGAGCTGTCAGTTATAATATACATCTCACAACGTACGGTGTAATTGATTGATTCCAGGCTTAATTACGTGCTCGGAAAAGTAACAGACTCGAATGGCTCTTTCATTTCAGGCTGTCTAATAAGGTACAAGAACAGCCTCTGAAGTCAGACTTCACCATAGACCTCAAACATGAGGTGAGTTGAACTGTTGTGTTGATTTTGCACACTAACCTAATTTTTTATTAAGACTTCATTCTTGAAGCTCATGAATTTTATATCTTATTTTCTCTTTTAAATCCTCTTCACTGACTGCTGATTTTTTCTCAGTACTCTCATGTTCTTTTTTTGTGCGGCTTTCCGTCCGGGCAGCTTTCCAATTTGAAATAGTCATGCTGCAGAGTCGAGGACCTTTTCAGATCAGCAATGCCACTCTGTCTCTCTTTCCATCTCTCTCTTCACTCACTCCTTTTTTTTTACGCCTTCAGGGCTGAATTTGTCTCCTGAAAGTTTTTTTTTTTCTTTTTTACTCCCTATCACTGCACATCTTTAGTCCTCTCTCCCTTAAATTAAATCACCTTAATAATACCTCTATCTAAGCCTCTGTTTTTTTTCTTCCTTTTATATCTTTTTGTCGGTAGTCTTGCATTTGGAGCACTGGGCTGACTTTTTTTTTTTTTTTGCGCCTCTGGGTGTACTATGAAAGTCATATTTTCTTCTCTATGAAGGTACATGAAAAGTCCTGAACTGTCTGAAGACGTTTCCATTAGTTCCAAGCCGTAGTGTGAAAGTAAGGTGTTACAATATGTCTGGAATATAAATGCTCTTTGGAAGTTAATAATGTAGCTCGCTCTATCTTAGCTTCCAGCTTTAGGATTTACACATTTGAATCTTCAATGAATAAATGAATTTGGATTTGAAGTTATCTAAGAAGTTAAAGCATTGTAATGCTTCGGTCAAACTCGGAGACATTTCTTCCCTCACCTGAGGTGGTTGTTTTAGAAGGTGAGAAATCCCTTGCTGACGTAGCATCGGAATGTGGAGGGTTTTTTTTCTCAGATGGTCTTTAAAGGTTTTCCAAATGTGGAAAAAAAAATCTCATATCTCACAGAATTGATTTAATTTCCAATGCGTGCATCAGTTCTGTGTGAACAGATCGAGTTACTCTAGCACACATGTTTTCGTGCATTTGACATTATTTGTTTTTGTTGTGAAGCGGTGATGTTACACACTCGTCTCGTTCAACCACCGAAGCCTTGAAGCTGCCCGTATCAGACTCTTTAATCCTGTCTGCTCCAGGGGGGACGCTGAACTCTGAGCCTTCTATCAGGTTGTTAGTATAGACTGCTGAATCAAAGTTTAGCCAAAATACAAACATCACACTCAATACAGAGAGTGAAGTCTTATTAGGTATTTTTACACTTTTATATAAATACACTCCTGGGTCATTATTAACTCAGAATCCTGGGTTATCTTCACAATTCATACTGCTCTTTTTTTTTTACCCTGGTTATTAAAATGAGAAGATGTCTTTATTTAATCACATATAAATTACAGCACAGTGAAATTTTTTCTTCACATATCCCAACTTTAGAGTTTGGGGTCAGAACACAGGGTCAGCTTTGATACAGCATATTACATTTATGGCATTTAGCAGACGCCCTTATCCAGAGCGACTTACATTCATATTCCATTTATACAACAGAGCAATTGAGGGTTAAGGGCCTTGCTCAGGGGCCCAGCACTGGTAGCTTGGTGAATCGGGGATTTGAACTCACAACCTTCGAATTGGTAGGCCAACACCTTAACCACTAGGCTCCCACATCCCTTATATCTGGAGCAGAAAGGGTTAAGCTTAAGGACTTAACAGTGGCAGCTTGGCAATGCTGGGGCTTGAACCTTGATCTTTCAACCAACAACCCAAAGCTTTAACAGCTCGAACCACCACTGCCCTCAACAGTGGTAGATTAACAGTACCCTGACTTTCTGATCAACAACCAAGAGCCTTAACCCGCTTGAGGTGAACAGCTGCACCATCAACAACCATGATTGGACAAAAACAGCAATTATTTATCACATTAAATAAAGACTTGTATTGCAGGTTCACATCAGTGGGGAAAAAATAGGCTCAGTGCTTGGCTAATCTTTAAGAACTGAGTCTAAAAAAAAAGAAAAAAAAGAATAAATAAATAAAAAGTACATGTCTGAGGACAAGGACTGTTCTGTGTTCGAGCAACTGTGAAATTGGGATCTTTCACTCTTTGGTAATTTTTATTTTTTGACCTTTTTAAATTTGTCATGTAGTTCACCAGGTGTTCACAGACAATTCGGACCTAACTCTAAAATAAAACTGTCTTTTCTCTTCAGTTGACTCTTTTTTCTTTTTCACGTGATACGAGGCGTCGTGCGTCTGTTTGCTGAGCGTCTGGTAATAACGTTTTAACTCCACGTCATTTCACCGTAACCCAGGGGTTAAAGCACAGCGTGAAAATCCCTTTCCTGCCTATTCTCATAGTCATGACTGGAAGAAGCCACCCAGAAGTCAGTCAATTATCATTCATTTGATGTGTTCAGACGCACAGCCTGGATTATTTAATTATCTTATATCAGTCAAATGAGAAAATTAAACTGAATTGAAGCAGAAATTGGCCGAACATCCAGAGTGCTGACTTCACTGTCATTAAATTACATGTATGTTTCATGTTGTCTTTCTAAAGCTGAAATAAGTAGGCATGATATGATGACATCATAACGAAATTTTCTTTAACGAGTGATGAATCTGTAAATGAAAACAAATTAAATCTTATATTTTAACACAGATGGTGTTTTTTAGTCTCTTACTATATTGTCATGCTGATACAAGTGGTGAATAGTGTGTGTGTGTGTGTGTGTGTGTGTGTGTGTGTGTGTGTGTTGATGTTCTAGGTGGCGCTGTATATCTGGGATGAAGGTAAAGGGCCTCGTCTC
>JAOTRN010003899.1:0-13515 GCA_028566695.1 Bagroides melapterus
GATTTAAAAGCACTTTTGTACGTCGCTCTGGATAAGGGCGTCTGCCAAATGACCTTAAATGTAAATGTAAATGTACAGTATACAATGGACGATTCTTCTAATTTTTTGGCCATTGTAGGGCTCAAAAATTATGGGTATGCAACCATGCCTATGGTTGAAGAGATGCTTGCAAGCGATCTCACCCCTACATTGCCAGCATGGAGGAAGCCTTGTGGGTAAGGAGGCCTACCAGGCTGACCTGCTAAAAGAGCTTGACTGAGGCGAGGGCTTAAACTCAGACACAGTATCTAAGCTCCACCAAGCCACTATTTTTGTGCTCAGTGCCACAAAAGAGATGGCCCAAAGCATAGGCCATTCAATGGCTTCAAATTCAAATTCAAATTTTATTTGTCACATACACAGTCATACACAGTATGATATGCAGTGAAATGCTTCATTAGTTGCACGGAGAAGCACTTGTTAATTTTACAGGAATCAAAGACAGGGATAGGCCCTTTCTCCTGGGCAGCTTGATTTCACCTAAGGGCCTGTTCAACAAAGTTAATGCTGTTTATCCCTCGCCACAGTGAGCAGCCTGGGCCATTTTCTAGCTGCACCCATCCCCCTTCTAGCTCACTCAAAACAGAGAACCTGGCGAGTGTTGCAGCCCAAACCTCTATTAAACACTATGGAGCCAGTCAGTGAGAGAGTACATTAGGTCTGTCATTTCTGCCAGGCAGGCAAAGAAGGTATCTTGATGCTAGGTTGCCAAGTATCGTCCTTCCTAGGGCAGCTACCCCTATGTCCTGCTCTGCCATATCTGCTGTTTAGATCAGCATGAGAATCAGATGAATTAGTGATAAGAATTAAAAAAAAATCCAGCTTCCAGCCCTGTTCCCTGTTTCCACTGTAAAAATGGAAGGATTGAAACCTATTAAAGCTTTTTATGCAGTTTGTTTATTTCTAGTTACACTGAGTCTGACAACCAAATAAAGATAGGTCCAATCCCATCTAGCATGCACACTTGTGATAATGCTACAGACACACAATCAACAGCCTCAGTCCACTCACAGCAGAAAGCAAAAGCTCAAAAAAGCAAACCTATTGTGGCATGACGCTCAAACTAGGTGTAAATCTTTATGAAATATTTTCACTTAGTTTTCTTGGCAAACATACAGACTATGCCACACAGGTACGTTTTCTATTTTAAAGATGGTAGACGGAAACGTGAATATAGTTCCCAACAGACAAAAGTTTATTCAGATAAATACATACTGTACAAACAACAATACAAAATGTTCGGCAACCTCAGGTCACATTAATTACACAGAAAAGACAAAAAAAAGGAAAATAATTTACATACACACTAGAACCTAAACATTACACAACATGATGCAAGACAAACAATACTAACAACAGGCTGAGGTTCCCAAAGGGAAGGAAATGATCACCAGATTACTTAATGAGTTAACCCACAGCACAACTCTCAGGTTCCTGTGCACTCAGATCAGCCAGCACACACAGTGTCACACAGCACACACTGAGAAAACAACACCACCTCAAAAGCAGAGATCCTTCCACCTGTGGGAGCCCCAGCCACTAAAACAGACAGACAAGTTATTCAATCACAGAAACCACACCAGTAAGTTGCTTTCAAACCAGGAAAATTTCTTACCAAAAAGTCACAAACAAAGTTGGCTGAACACCAACCTATGTGGGGACAAAAATAACTCTCACAATAGATACACAATTCCCTCAGGAACAGTGGGAGGCTGACAAAAGCAACAAAAATCTATAAGATCTTTGCAAAGGGGTAGCGACGTGACGTGACGGGCTACGAAAAATGGCAAACATGATGCGCGTTCCACAATGGAAGGGAAGTAGTATCAGCGTTGTAAAAACTCCACAAAGCAAAGCGTTGTGTTATCGCAATTTGTTATACCCAAAACTTAAGCTTTCGCGCATGCTAAAATACTTACTGCCTCAGATATTACCACAAACACACCATTCTGCTCCAAAGAGATAGCTTACAGCGTTTGAATAGACCACCAATCAGCTGGGGTACAAAAGATCACACAAATAATGAAAGAAAAGTAGGCAAACTACCGGCTTAAATAAGTCACCTCGCCCACATACCTGGAGAGTTGATCAGTCATTCACCTTAACAATTAAGCACACTAGCGGGAAAACAAGCCACCCAAAGGGACGAAAAGGCAGGCTAAAATTAAAGAAAGATTTATTAAATACTATGTGCCCAATAAAAAGTCAAGTCAAGTCAAGTAGCTTTATTGTCATTTCAACCATATATAGATTAAGCAGTACAGAGTGAAATGAGACGACGTTTCTCCAGGACCAAGGTGCTACATAGAACAGGGGACAATAGACAGAGCTACATACAACATAAAGCTATGGATTTAAACTAGGTTTAATCCTAGCTACATAAAGTGCATTTGTGCAACCTGGTGCAAGCAGTGCAGACATAAAATAACCAGATAGTGCAGACAGAAAATACAAAAACACAAGACACTAAAAAAAAAACCACACAAAAACAGCGCAGACTCAAAATTTAAACTAAGTGTAAGTTTGGAGGTGATGAGGTAATGAATTTTTACAAAATATTATAAATACACAGAAAACAGCATAAAACATTGTGCAAAATGCAATGTGCAAAAACGGCATGTAAACTGTTTGTTTGTCTGTAGATTGTAAACATGAATGTATGTTTATGGAGTGTGTATTGTGAAAATCAGTGCAGTCCAGAGTTTTTGTGTGTATATGTGAGTATTTGGTGGAAATTCAGCTTCAGTTATTTAGGAGTCTGATGGCTTGTGGGAAGAAACTGTTTCACAGTCTGGTCTTAGCAAAACTGCTACATGCTAACTGCACATACCTGCAACTACTGTCAGCCAACACAAAACAAGGGAAAGAAAACGGATGTGATGCATCCCCAGCTACAGCCACTCAGCTGTTAAATAGGAAGTGCACCATGCTGATTCACCATGCTGAATACCAATGTCAATCATTTATTCACCTAATCCCATCACACTATGAAGGAGCTAACCTGCACCACTGTAAAAAAAATCTTTAAACAAACTGTCAAATGACTGCCAAAAATGTACAAAATTTTCATTAAGAAACACCAACTAAAAGTTATGCAGGGAAACACTGTATTTTCTGAATCAGTACTATCAAATACATTCAATAAACTGTTGACACAAGCTCAAAATTGTAAAGTAATTTTATTTTAGAACACAAAATTAAAAGTCTCTACAATACTGTCAAACATTTACATAAAACATTTAAACATTATACATCAAACTGTAAACAAAACATTAAATCTAAAACACTGCAAGTTAATTTTAAAAACATTAAGTTAAAAGAAATTGCAATAAATACTATGAAAAATCGATAACTGAAAGCAAACTGAAGAAACATAAAATAAGACTTCTAAAGTTTCAGTTAAAGTAGGGTTGGAAACTTTATTTGTAATTAAACACACAACACTATTTTTTACACTGTAAATTAAAAAAAATCATTCTTCAAAGACCCCCAGAAAGAACTATTTCTTTAAGAACTATTAATTATTCAACATAATAGGTCAATCTGTACTGGAAACGATCATGCAGCGTAGCAAGTAAAGAACAGTCCTCCTCCAAATGAGCAAAAGTTCACGGTGTTGCTGTGGGAACTACTCCGGGATTTTGTTCGATTTTACCGTAAAGTGAGTGTGTTTCTTCATTAATATTATTTTTGCCTTAAATGTACTAGGTTTCTAAGCTAAGCTCACACACACACACACACACACACACTGATTGTGAGCAGTGGGGATAGTGGCACACACCTACTTAAACAGATGCATTTTCAGTAAAACATGCCTTGTTCTAAATTACAGAAAAGTAATATGCGTGTTTAGTTTTATTTGTATGCTGTTATATTTAATTAATTGTTAAATATGGTTTTCATCAGTGTTTGCAAAGAATATTAATAATGTATAATAAATTGTAAATAGTAAATAATAATGAACATGTAGCCCACCCTTACCCGTTTTTTGTGGTATAGTAAGGGGAAACACCAGGTTCAATAACTAATGCCTAAAAGATTTTGTGTAACGGCCCCTCAGATATCACTGAATAGCACAGTTTACTTGTAGAAAAAACTTTGAATAGAACTTGTAATACTACCCATTCGAATAACAAGCCCACTCTCTTAACAAACAAATGTAGATATTTTAATAAAATAATAACAATTAATAAAACTTGCTTAACCAAAGATGAATAATTAAGATTAACCCAATCACAAAATTTCTACTTAGTTATTAAGTTAAACCTCACTGCAGGTAACACTGATATCCCAATGGCAATAAATGCAATATCAATCAGTGTAGGGTGTAGCCACTCCAATACACTTGGCAGACGTTATGCAGTCAACACACTTGGCTTTAAATCAAACACTTATCAAAATATTATGCTATTTACACAATGTCCCCGGATACATACAATACTAATTGAAAATGAACGTAATACTGGGTCACGCGCGTGCACATGAAACGTAGCAGGCCTGAATCGTAGCTCGGGTACGTAGTGGCCATGGAAACATTAAACTGGCCTCTTCACTCTCCTGAGCGTGAAAAAAAACAAAGAAAAAGGTACCTTAGATGCCCTCAACACTCGGTGCAGTTGCCGCGAACCCCACGGATGAGCCTCGTTCAGCGTTCCGCGGTGTCTGTAGCCGTCGATGTGCTTTACTCTCCGCCACCACCAAAAGGATATCAGTGCTATCGGAGTCATTCTCCAGTCTCCTTAACACAAGGTCCCGACAACTTCTGCTTTATTACAGCCTTATATCCATCTTTTACCTTGTTTTATTTCTTAAAACTCAAAAACACAGTCCGTGTCGCCGCTGTTTTGTTAGCGAATATCTTATCCGCAATGGCGAGAAAATATAGTCGACAGGAAACAAAAAAAACACAACAAAATGTAACACAATAAGCTGTGTACACACGCCAAATACTCTCCTAGTTATTAAACGATGAGTTATCGCTTAATCCTTGGTGATTTACACAATCCTACAGCTCATATCAATCCGATCAGCTCTTCTACCAAAAAAAAAACCTTTTTCCCACGAAGCTCCCACCCTTAACCAATCACAATCCAGGGTAACAAAATCACCCTTATTAACCTCTGTGACATTCTTAAAGAGACACATATCCTATGACTAAGCCTGAAAGGTTATCTTTAATTTTGCTTTCAGCTCTGAAAGAGACTAAGTACAAACAATCTAACTTATTGTCTTCTAGAATTGTTTTCTAGTGGGTTACAAACACATATTTCTACACTTAAGTTTTTAACGACTACTGAGGGGTCAGTCGTTGGTTATTCCATTCCTAACATTCAGTCTATCTGTCTGTTCACAACTCCATCACACTGATCCATATACAGTTTAGGCTCAGTGTTTAATAATAGTTCTTAAATCATTATTTAGTGCATAGTGTACAGTATACACACTAATCAGGCAAAACATTATGACCACTGACAGGTGAAGTGAATAACACTGATTATCGCTTCATCACGGTATCTGTTAGTGGGTGGGATATATTAGGCAGCATGTGAACATTTTGTCCTCAAAGTTGATGTGTTAGAAACAGGAAAAATGGGCAATCGTAAAGATTTGAGTGAGTTTGACAATTGTGATGGCTAGACGACTGGGTCACAGCATCTCCAAAACTGCAGCTCTTGTGGGGTGTTCCCAGTCTGCAGTGGTCTGTATCTACCAAAAGTGGTCCAAGGAAGGAACAGTGGTGAACCGTTGACAGGGTCATAGGCAGCCAAGGCTCATTGATGCACATGGGAAGCGAATGCTGGCCCGTTTTGTCCGATCCAACAGACGAACTACTGTAACGCAAATTGCTCAAAAAGTTCATGCTGAAAGGTGTCAGAATACACAGTGCATCGCGTATGGGGCTGCATAGCCACAGACCAGTCAGGGTGCCCATGCTGACCCCTGTCCCCCGCCGAAAGCGGCAACGGTGGGCACGTGAGCATCAGAACTGGACCAGGGACCAATGGACGAAGGTGGCTGGTCTGATGAATCATGTTTTCTTTTACATCACGTGGATGGACGGGTGCGTGTGCATCACTTGGGGAACACACGGCACCAGGATGCACTATGGGAAGAAGGCAAGTTGGCGGAGGCAGTGTGATGCTTTGGACAATGTTCTGCTGGAAAACCTTGGGTCCTGCCATCCATGTGGATGTTACTTTGACATGTACCACCTACCTAATCATTGTTGCAGACCATGTACACCCGTATATTCCCCGGTATTCCCTAGTGGCTGTGGCCTCTTTCAGCAGGATAATGCGGCCTGCCACCAAGCAAAAATGGTTCAGGAATGGTTTGAGGAGCACAACAATGAGTTTGAGGTGTTGACTTGGCCTCCAAATTCCCCAGATCGTAAACCAGTTGAACATCTGTGGGATGTGCTGAACAAACAAGTCAGATCCATGGAGGCCCCACCTCGAACCTTACAGGACTTAAAGGATCTGCTGCTAACATCTTGGTGCCAGATAACAGCACACAGTACACAGCACACTTTCAGAGGTCTAGTGGAGTCCATGCCTCGATGGATCAAGGCTGTTTTGGCAGCAAAAGGGAGACCAAAACAATATTAGGAAGGTGGTCATAATGTTTTGCCTGATGGGTGTATGTAAATAGACTGTTTAAAGTTCTTCCAGTTGTGGTTAAGAATCAGGGTGGACACACTGGAATGTAATAGGTACAATACATAAACTAAAGTATGATGCTTTGAAAGAAAAATAGTCTGTAATCTATGTATTACCACTTTCAAAAAATAAAAGCTGTCTAATGAACAGTTAATTGTATTTTTGTAGAATTAGATTACATTAGAACCTTTTTCTGGGAAAATAAATATTAAGCAGAGGCTTTTGCTTTATCACAAAGATTTGGTTTGTTTTATTCGAATGGCTAAATTTTGCAAACAATAATTTTTAAAGTTCAAAAGTTGGTCATGAAGAAAATAATAAATTACACTGCGTATTATATTGAAAATAAGTTAGTGGGTGGTTTTGGATATACCATACATCTGAACAGGAGGTCTGTTCCAAAGACTAAAATGCAATCTAGTTGTTGCAATGGTGGGACGTAAAACCCCCAATTCAGCGCTGGTGAAACCGGTTGTTAAATTACACTTCACACCTCGTCATGAATGAAAGGTGAGAAGAGATCGACTCATCAAACACATTCTAAAACTGCCCCCTTTTAACCCACTAAACAAAAATACTGCACAGCTTATATTTAAGCATACTGTTAAACACATTATTACAATGATTAGAATACAGATTACTTTTAATAGACAAAGGAACTAACAATATTATAAATATATCAGACTAATAGGCAGAGGCTTATGCTTAGTCTTACTCCTGTAAAACCAGCTACATAGGAAATAAAAGTTGATTTTGGATATAAATTATAACGTCTTAACAGGTTTTTTACAAAGACGGATACAATGACTAAAAGGCGATATGATTGTATTGTTTTTATTACATTACTTAAACACATTTCCGTCATTGTGTCCGTCTTTACAAAAAACCTTTTATAGACTGTTTAATATTAAAGATATATGGTACAGCCTAAACTCAGACTTGAATGTGGGAATTAAGGTTGCTAAAATGTGACGGAATATTTGCATTTAAAGGAATACAACACAAAGTTATTGTAAGAATGTTCTGGGTATGTTTACCAGTCTAAAATCTAGACACTTAATATTTATAGTGCTATAGTAATGTTCAAATGCATGTGACTTTGTGAATTATACGTGAACATATTTTATTTACATTTGAGCATTTGAGCAGTACATAAACAATATACTAAAAATATGGCTTTAAAAGTACACCTTTATGTGCTCTGTGGCTTACTTTAAATATGTGACTGAAAGACATTAACAGATCCACTGGCCAAGCATATTAATTTACTTCAGAGCACGACAAGACTGAGAATGAAACACGACTGTCCCCTGTTGGTCATGTTTTTCCTAATCTACAATAATCTAACACACCTGCTTTGATAATCAGCCAGATACAGAAATCTGATTTATGGCCCTGTATGTATTTATCAGTCAATAATTCACAACTAGTTCATATTAAATACTGACCAAAAGTTCTGTGAGCAGTTCTTTTCATCTGTTAATTTTGTCATTATAGTATCATTTTTTATGTATATTGCTACTCACCATTTTTTTTTTGTATAAAATATAAATATAATACATTAAATCCTCAGTGTCCTTGTGTTGTAGAACAGATTTATTAAAATGTTTGTCTGTGAAGGGAATCCACTGCAGATGTGTTAGATTACATGTGCAGAGTTTAAAGGAATCACAAACAGACAATCCAAACATGAAATAAGAATTGAAAGGTAGAAACAGGCAGAGTGACAAAAAAATAATAAACAGAAACAAAAAAAACTGTGAAGAGGAAAACAGATCAATACACAATGAGGTAATAGAGACAATAAAGAAGCTTTAACATATGAATGGGTTCAATATTCAGGTGATGGCTTCCTCCGGTGGGAGTATAGGTGATGTAAGGGTGTCAGGACATTATGACTATTCCCTGCCAGCCCACTAGAGGGGGTGCTGGCAGGGGATTGGCTCTCTTGTTTGTTCATGTTCTGTGTCTTTTATTTTGAAGTCTGTCCTTGCCTTGTCCTGTCTTGCTTCCCAGTCCCACCTGTTCCTTGTTTAGCTTAATTAATCTATGTATTTATACCCCTGTGTTTGCCCTTGTTTTTTGTTGGTTGTTGCGTTTAGCCTATTTAGCCTGTTTGTCTTGAACTATGTTGTGTCTGGTTTCCTTTGTGTTCCTGTTTTTGTTTGCTTTGTGTTGGTTTTTGTTTAATAAAATCCCTAACTGCTTATGGATCCTATTCTTCACTGAAAACGAACGTGACAGAACAACCAACCGATAATGGATCCAGCAAGGAGGATTTTACTTCTGCGTCAAGGTAACCTGCCTATAGATCTTGTTGACTTTAATGAAGTTGCCCTTAAAGACATTTTCTTGTTTGGACTCAAAAGGGAGATCGCTTGTTTAATGCCTTCACCCTCCACATGGACCCTAGAGAGATATGTGGACTTAGCCACAGCCGGGGCCTGCTCACGCCAAGCCACAGCCACAGCCGGGGCCTGCTCACGCCAAGCCACAGCCACAGCCGGGGCCTGCTCACGCCAAGCCACAGCCACAGCCGGGGCCTGCTCACGCCAAGCCACAGCCACAGCCGGGGCCTGCTCACGCCAAGCTGTGGCTGTGGCTTGGCGTGAAGATGGCTTTCACCATGTCGAAGGCCTCAGCCAAGACGGCCGCTGCCACAGCAGAGGCCTCACCCAAGATGGCTTCCGCCGCGTCGAAGGCCTACTCTAAGATGGCCGCTGCCGCGTCTGAGCCCTCAGCCAAGATGGCCACCACCATGCCTGAGCCCTCAGCCAAGATGGCCGCCGAGCCAGGGTCCCAAGCCTGCCAAGAAGCGACCACGGGGGTCGCCCAAGAGTCCCAAGCCTGCAAGTACTCCATGCTCCAGGTCCTCCAACGCCACATGGCCCAGGTCCCCCAGTGTCCCCAGGAACCATGACCCACCATCCCACCCCATAACTGCCTCCACCAATCCACCACCCTTCTGGACTTCTTCCGTTGGGGTGGAGGGTTCTTTTGGGTGTCAGGAACCGCCCTTAGGGGGGTGCTATGTAAGGACATTAAGACTGTTCCCTGCCAGCCCACTAGAGGGAGTGCTGGCAGGGGATTGAATATCTTGTTTGTTCATGTTGTGTCTTTTATTTTGAAGTCTGTCCTTGTCTTGTCTTGCTTCCTAGTCCCACCTGTTCCTTGTTTAGCTTTCTTAGTGTGAGTGTATATATACCCCTGTGTTTTCCCTTGTTGGTTGGTTGTTGTCCGTAGTGGTTGTCCCGTTCGTTTTGCCTTGCCTGTTTAGCCTGTTTCTTTGTTTTGTTTGCTTTGTGTTCTTGTCCTTGTTTCCGGTGTGTTTCTGTTTTTTCTTTATTAAAATCCTAAACTGCATATGGATCCTACTCATCTTTGATGAACGATCGTGACAGACATTAAAAAGGAAACAATAAGACACAAATTGTGTGCTATCTTCCAAACTGCACATTACTGCTGAAATAGTGTGTCAGTGTTTTATAAACCTGTCCAAATATATGTGATTTGCTAGGTTCAATTATCTTAATGTAGCTTCTTCAACATTACAGCTTGTGTGGTAACCATACCGTTTTTCCCTCTAAGATCGTCTCGGGGACTTCCGTGCTAAAGAAACGGTTCAAATGAGCGGGATGACACCCAAATTTTTCTCAAACAAAAAAATGAGGGTTTTTGGTGGTAAAAATAGTTGCTAAGCAACAAAGAGGTGAGGGTGGAGTGGATCAGACAGAGGAAGCTGCAACATTCCCAAAATGTTATCCATACGCGCTATGAAAAACAACATTAAACAAATGTAGATACTTTGTTGACGACAAACTTCAGACAGGAAATAACAGCAAATAGCATGCTTAGGCCAAGCCCAATGCCAAGATTTATAGTTCTATCCTCTGGGTTCTCTGGTTTCCTTCTGTCTTTTTACAACATGCTGTTTGTTCTGATGGCACTTGAGACAGCTAGGCTAAGAAAGGCAATAAATATTTCATGCCGGGGTTTAAGGCATCCAATCAGGTGCTTTGTGAGATTTGGACATTGTGACAACACAAGGGACCTTATCCTTATATTCTTCATTTCAAATGCAGCAAGTTCTCTCAGTTTTCCTCTAATGAGAACCACATTCAGAAACTGAGTGAGAGAGAGAGGGTTTTCTACTTAATTAATTGTGTGGCGGCCTGGGATTTCATTAAATAAGCACTCTTGATTCCATGGATCTCTGTCAGAACGGCTTAATTTGATCTTTGCAGAAAGCCTAGAAAAAGGTCTACATTGCTTTAGTGAAAGATATTGATATTGATAGGTGGTCAGGGGCTTGATTCTCACCTCTGTCCTTTGCGTGTGTGTGTGTGTGTGTGTATCCTCATCCAGGCTTTCCGGCTTTCCCAGAAACTATATATTATTTTCTTCATATTTTTTGTTTACCCAGTTTTGATTATATTTGTTGTGGTTAAGAGAGTGTGTTTGTCATACTTGGAGGTCATACATTTCTGATGATAGCCTTATTGGTTTGCATGGCAGAGGCAACTGCAATGCAATTATTCTTTCTCTCAGATACAAAATATACATTAGCAGTAGTAACACGGAGTTGGAGAGAAATGGCGAGATTGCCTGTCCCCTCAGAGTCCTCATCATGGTAGTCTAAGTATGTCAATTACTTCATCTGTGTGCAGTCATATTTGCATTCACAAAGGCAGAGACAATGTGAAGTTAAGGCCTGACCTCATTATAAGTGCATGCATTTTTACAACACAGATAATAAGCCCATTCTCAGTCATCGTCACACCAACCTACACAACCCACACATGCTTCCTGGTGCGCTACGGGCTGTTTCCTAGCATTGTTTTATTTTTACTTTTCGCATGTGCCTTTTCAAAAGAACAAAGGCATCTTTATAATCCCCCTACAGAAATCACATTATTTATTATTCATATGATTAGTAATTGTGAAATGATTGTTGCTAAGAGAAATAATGAAGTGAACGAAGATGAAAGTGGAGCGACTGCGTTTTTCTTGTCATTTTTTGAGGTGTGTTTGTATTGAAAGGTCACATGCTTTTTCATGACAGCAATGGAAGACAAATAAAAATTTATGGTTGAGATAACATATAGATAATACCTTTGACCTCTTTGATACTTATCAGTGGTCAATCTGGATTAGTGTATGCAGCTCAAATGGCTAAAAATGAAAAGCTTTGTGATTAACTTGAGTTCAGATCAATAAACAAAAATCACCTGGGACTGGGTTGCTGTGTGTGTTCTGTTCGTTGTTAGTCATATGAACTGTTTGTGTGAGAGAGAGAAAATTAAAATAAAAAATAATAAATACAGCATGTGCTGATTTTCTAATTACAGAATATCCCAATAAAGTGCATTTACGCAGGAATTGGATTTTTACAGTGTATGAACATATGACATGTTGTACTTTGTATCTGTTTATTGGTCCAATCTGTGGTTGTGGATAGTACAGGAACCAAATTAGTTCCTGTTATCACTTAGATTATAGCATCTATAAACAATCGTTTCCTAACCACAAATTTTGTTGTCTTTCCTGTGACCAAATGCGAGCTTGTTTGTTACTTTCTTGTTGCTGAGAAACCAGAAAACCCAAAGTCCTCATGCCTGACGTTTCTCTTTTCATGAAAAATTTAAAGGAAAATCTACCACTGAAAAATTCCAGACACTGGAGACATGAAATATAAAATCACCTTTCAGGTTTCTTTACCACATCACAAAATCTAACGTTACGTACCAAAAACAGCAGCATTTTTTTTTATATAAGCTGCTACTATAGAAACTAATAGAGTATTCAAACCTTGGCTCTAAAAGAGCACACCTACATGTAAACAGTGTATGCGATGACACATTAAACACATGTTTATTTTTGCTTTGTAAAAGTTTATTTAACAACAACTTTTGTTTTGGCTGTTCCGGTTAGGGGTCACCACACTGAGTCATCAGTTTCCACCTAACTCCATCCTCAGCATCTTCTACTCCTGCACCATTGAACTTCATGTCCTCTTTTACAACATCCATATATCTCCTCTTTGACCTTCCTCTCGACCTCTTACCTGGCAGCTCCATCTCCAACATCCTTCCATAAACATAACTTCTCCCTCCTCTGTACATGTGAAAACCATCTCAGTCTAGTCTCTCTGACCTTGTCCCCAAAACAGCCAACCCAAGCTGTCCCTCTGATGTGCTCGTTCCTAACACTGTCCATCCTTGTCACTCTTAAAGAGAACCTCACCATCCTGCTGCTCACAAATATCCACTTCTTTCTTAGCCTAGCTTCCTTTTCCATAGCTTCATTGTGTGGCTCATCAGCTTTATACCTTCGGAGTTGCTACAATTCTTGTTCTTAAAGATCGGCACTAGAACACTTCTCTATTCCTCAGGCATCTTCTCATTCTCTAAAATCCCACTGAACAATCTGGATATAAAATCCACTGCTGTCTCTCCTAGGCACTTCCACACCTCCACAGGTATGTCATCTGGACAAACAGACATTCCACTCTTGATTCTACTCAGAGCATTCCTCACCTCATTCTTTATAATCTTTGTTATTTCCGGAACCACAATATTCACCTCTTCCTCCTTCTTTCCCACTCTATAATCACCCTTACCTGTTGCACATCCTTCCCATTGCTATCTCTGTCTTTCTAATCTATACAAGTGTCAGGGTCAGTGCCTGGCTGAGCCTCTGGGGGGAGCTCAGACCAGGAACAGGACTCTTATTCTGACATTCTCACACTTCCTGTCAAGGACTTTTGTTGAACTGTGTGCACTTCCTGTGTCTCGTCTCTCTGCCCCACCTGTGCCTG
>JAOTRN010004341.1:0-13478 GCA_028566695.1 Bagroides melapterus
GTGGCACCCCCAGGGCTGAGCCTCACTGAGGTTCTAATGGCCGCAGATTCCAACCTGGCTGCCGAGTTTCATGAGTTCTTGAGTATGTTAAGACCCCCAAAAGTGCCCGAAGGTTTGAAAATAATAATAAAAAAAAAAAAAAAACGACGGAAAACAAGAGGGCCCTCGCACTATAGTGCTTGGGTCCTAATAAATAAATAAATAAATAAATAAATAAATAATCCAACGGAAAACAAGAGGGCCCTGCGCACTGCAGTGCTTGGGCCCTAATAATCCAACGGAAAACAAGAGTGTAGGAATTTTTGAAAGCATTTGTCTAATTGAGATCTATCAATCTACAAGAGGGAATGTTAAGTATTGCTGTGCTAAAAAAATATTGCTGTTCTGTTAATACAAGTTAACAGTGGTCAACTCAAGCTTAGTTTTTTAGACTTCAGATTTTATTGCAAATCCCGTTTTAATGCATGCCTAGTTATTCTCAAAGGTATAGAGTATTGTTAAATACTCTGTTTTTATATGCATCTAAAATATTAACAAGCAAAAAGGTTTGCCCATGCAAAAAACCTTTAATTATCTTTTGGTTGACAAGTTATACTGAAGTGGTACCTGCTTTTTGTCAATAATTTAAAAAAAAACATTGAAAAGATTGTTTTTTGTTGTTTAATTATTTTTAAAAAATCTGTATATTTTATGATTCAAGACATGCTTAAATATAACATTACTAAAATTTATTTGTTAATACATTTTTGCTTAGATTAATAGTTATTGTATAAAATGTACACTCAAAGAGGTTAATGATGTGAATTAATTATTTCTAGTTAAGACTATTAATGCAAACTAGATTTAGTGTACCCACTAAAGGTTCTATGTTAATACAACTTAACATGTTTAGTTCCAACCTCATGTAAAAACTAATCTTGATTTGTGCAATCGGTTTCCACGCAAACAAAGACTTTTAGACAACAGCCTGGTGTCAAGAAGGGTAGCACAGCAGCCACTTCTCTCCCAGAAAAACATCAAGGACACACTAAAATTCTGCAGAAAATACAAAATTTGAACAGCAGAAGACTGGTGAAGAAGATATTTTCTCTGATGAAGCTCTGTTTGGGCTATATGGAAAATTGATTCTCCAGAGAAGGAATGATGAATGCTGTGTCATGCCAACAGTGAAGCATCCTGAGACCATCCATATGTGGGGTTGCATTTCAATTAAAGGAGTGGGCCCAAAAACACTGCCATGACTGAAGAATAGTATCAAAACATCCTACAAGAGCAACTTCTCACAACAATCCAGGAGCAATTTAGTGATGCCTGCATTTTCCAGCATGATGGAGCACCAGGTCACAAGGCAAGAGTGATAATGAAGTGGCTCAAAGATGATTACATTGAATCTGGGGCCAGGCAACTCCCCGGATCCCAATCCCATAGAGAACCTGTGGTCAATCCTCAAAAGGCGAGCATACAAGCAGAAGCCCACACATTGTGATCAACACAGAGCACTAATAAGGCCAGAGTGAATTGAAATGTTATGAAGAACAAGGGTCAACAATGTAAATATTGACTGTATATGTATTAAAGGTTTTTGCCAATAAAATTCTTTAAAACTTATCTATGTTTTTCAGTATACCATAGAAACATTTGGAAAAATAATCTTCAAATACTGAAACAGCAATCTTTGCAAAACAAAATATTTATATCACATTTATATAACTTTTAGCCATGACTACATCAAATAATGTTTGTGATATGCTTGTTTCCCCATGCAAAGCCTAGGAAAAAAAAAACTTACTGAAATTGATATTGACATTGATTCAATGGCTCTGTACCCCTCAGACATCACAAAAAACCTCATTTGTAGTTGTTATATATAATATGTATAAGGAATTTATCAGTGTACAGATAGCAAGCTTTAAGCTCCTTTACAAGAGATACATTACACCCATTAAACATATATATTAGTCAATGTTCAATATAGATATTAGCTTCTTAATTAGCTAGTCTTAAAATATCTAAAGTATATAAAAATAATTTTATTAAAGAACATAATGTTTACTCACATAACCCTGGTTCCCTGAGATGATGGGAATAAGCATTGCGTCGGTTTTGAGGCTATGAGAATCCTTCCCCACTTCCTGAATCGCTGAAGCCTGATTGGTAACATCCATGTGAGTAAATGGACAAATAGCATTTCAGCCCGTTGGGCATCACATTGGTTGTCAGGAGTGCTGGGGCAGGCTAACGACGCAATGATCATTCCTATCATCTCAGGGAACATGAGTACCTATTAGGTTCCTTTTCGAGATGTGCTCTCGCATTGCAGTCAATCAGTTTTGACGCTATGAGAATGTATATGTGCAACACCATGCTGCACACACTGGGGCAGGCAGAGCCTTACTCTGGATGCAAGATAACCAAAGGCAACCTGGACCGACAGAACAGAGGTCTGAAGGTTTGGAACATCCAAATTATAGAAACCCACGAATGTGGATGGGGAGGACCAACTGGCCGCCTCACAAATATCAGCGATTAAGACGCCGCTAGACCACGCCCAAGAGGAAACTATGCTCAGAATGGAGTGAGCTCTCACCCCCAGGGGGCACAGGGTCTGGAGGGTCTAGAGGGGTTCTAGAGGGGTTCAGCCTTCGGGCTCCACACAGAAACCTAACTATTAGGGCATGTGTACCTAGTGATCGGCCCACAATTGGAGCATAGTTCACTGCGATTGGAGCCACGTAAACTTTTAGAGTAGAAGGGGCTCTGCCCTTCTGTTTCAGCACTGGGGCTATATCACATCCGTGGGGTTCTATATCCTTGGGCCCACACCAGCTCTGAAAAATGGACCATTTTCAGCATTGTGTTGTGAGCTCTTGCTTCTGATATGGTATTTAAGACTTCAGAAGGGAGGTCTGTGTGGTCCCGTCCAAGGGCCAAACATGGAGCTTCCATAGCTCTGGCTGTGGGTGGTATATCGTGCTGCCTGCCTGAGACACCAGGTACGTCCTGTGCGAGATGTGCCATGGGGGTGCGTACAGCATCAGTACCAGCCCGGGAACCAGGGCTTGGTCACACATTTCGAAGCAACCAGCCTGCAACCATCTTCTCTGTTATTGCTGATCACCAGTGGCAGCAAGGACAGTGGGGGAAATGCATATCAGAGGGTGCTCGGCCAGCTCTGGGCCAGGATATCTCTCACATTCAAGAAGAATTTTTCGCATTGGGAGTTCAGCGGATCGGTCTCCACTCTGCCGAATATCTCCCAAATCTGAGCGACTGTGTCGGAGTGGAGCTTCCATTCCCCTAATGGAGGAATCCAGTGAGATAGCATGTCAGCACCAGGCAAACAGGCCTGAAGGGGAAATGGGCAAGTTGAGGAAAATTTCCTCAATATGCATCCTTGATCTCAGTCAGATTGAGCCACAGATGTCTCTCCAAGACATCCTATGGCTTGGGTGGTTGCCTTCGTCACACTGCACAGCCATTGTGTGGGTAGTGGAAGCTGCCCATCCACTAGCCTTGTATGAACGGGTTTGCAGGCATCAAAGTGGCTCTGCAAGGGCTTCAACGGATACATCATTTTAACCCGCAATGCTCCATCTGATAGCGAGCATAGATGGGCCACAATAGCCTAGCAGAAAGAAGCCGATCATACCCACAGCTGCGGGAAAAACGACATGTAGTGTAGCTTAGCTTACCATAGCGTAGCTTAGCTTAACATAACTTCCGCTGCTCTGGCTTCTTCGACAGAATTAACGGCTTCTTCTGCTTCTTCGGGAGCAGTGAGCAGTTCACACTGAATGAGAAGAATGGTGAAATACAGCGTTTCCGTGGGGCTTATACAGGCAGATAGCACAGCCCAACATCTGGGCTGAAATGCCATTTGTCTATGTGCTTGACGTTACCAGTCAGGCTTCAGCGAAGTGAAGTAGGGAAGGATTCCCATAGCATCAAAACTGACGCAATGTGAGACCACATCTCGAAAGGGAACTGCATTCTGCATTATACAATTATATGTGCTTTGTTGCCAAGATTATGTGGGCAACGGACCAAGCAATTCAAATAAAGGAATACTCACCTGACTCAGCAAGACGGAGCTCTGTGTCCATGTAATCAAACACCTCAACTGTGAGCTGGAAACTGAGTACAGGAAACAAGAAGTTCTCAGCTAAGACACACTCATTTAAAGCAGTATACAGAGCTTGTTTTTTGTTTTTTACGCTTCAAGTATTGGGTGAAATGGCAACTTAATTTTTACATGTTAAATGTCTCTATTATCTCTATGTCAGTGGCACTAAAAAATGTTCAGACATGAAATCCCAATTTTTTAAACACACTTTATTTTCTAGTCCAGCCCTACACAAGCTAAGGAACTGTATACATGAATATTATTGGTTTATTTTTGTTTCTCAGCATTTCAGTATTGAAGCACATTTAAATAATCTGAACTTGTTATTTTACAATAGTCAGTTGTATAGTTTTAGTGTGCCACTGTCCACAATTTTGGATACTTGTTATTTGCCTATAGGAATGGGATTCAAGTTAATGTAAACAGAGTGCTAAGGGATATTGCAGGGCAATTCTTAAGTCTACAGGAAAAGCTTGTGTTTTAGCTAACTTTTAGCTCAATTACCTATATAATATTTACTGACAGCAAGAAGTCTATGACGCAGAGCTCTTACAACTATAAGAGTAAGCCAGTCTTCAGTGCAATTGAATGCAATCGATACACTTGTACACATATGCACAGTACAGCAAAATACCTATCTTTGATTGCTTGGAAGAAATACAAGACATTATGTAATACAAATCCTCTAATGTACAAGTATTTACAGATTACAGAAGGTGATGCTAGGATCACTTAGCCATAACAGCCAAGAAAACATTAGCTTGATCAATAAACTAATTTAATTAGTTCAAAAGATGTCAAAATAATTTTAGGTAATTTGGCATGGATGGTGGCTGTTGTGTGAGGATGGAACTGAAAAATGTAGACAGTCTCTGTATTAAAGACATTGCTAGGAATGCATTACATTTATGTCTAACATACAGACATATATATAAGAATATAACAATTTCTACTTTTTCTTAGTTTTTTGGGAGCTATTAAGACTGTTCTAAAAATATTAAAACAATTCAGTTCTGACCTTTTTTTAAACTGAACATACAGTAGAATTAGTTATCACATACACATTGTTGATGTCTGTTCCTGCTGTGCGCTCTAGAACCTCATCTGTGGCTTCCAGGTTGGATCGGATTTCAGGATGCTACACAAAAACCAAAAAGCTTTCTTGCAGAAAATAGCATATACATTTGTTTAACATAAAGCAGCACTTGAACGTCTCATACACATTCATTTAGTACATAGTATTTTTTTGACTGTACTCACATATTAAATAATAATCTATATAAAATGTTGCTTATAATGAATGTTTTTACATTTGTCAGGATGTGATATAAAGAGCTAATGTACACCAGACAGCTTAATCTTATAAATTGCAAACAGCCATACTATAATAAAGCATAAATTAGGGGAAAGTGACTGAAATATTTTTGTGTATGTATAAAAAAAAAACCTTGATATGCTCATCAGGTTTAAAGTCATTTGAATATAAAAAAAGAAAAGAAAAAAAAAAAGAGTCTTACTGCAGTATGGAATGACAATTTACAGCAGAGGAGCTTAGTATATAGAGAAACAAGCTGTCCATATCCATATTTATCTCTGATAGTTCCCTGGGAACAATATTAAACAGTCATTAAAATGATTAGCTGTTTTTTTTAAGAAAGTGAAAGTCAACTTTAAGAGAAAGAAAATTAGAAGACATAATTATTTAACTTACCCAAAGTGTCCCCATCTCTGCAATATCACCGTAATGTCTCATACAGTCTTGTAGAGTCTGTTGAAAATTTTAAAGCTTCATTGCAGACATTTACATCTAAAGTAATAGGACAGTATATCATGTTGAATACAAACAGCTTTATTTGGTAATTGCTTGTTTTAGATTTAAACAAGAAATGTTTTTATTCATAAAAACCCCATAACAAAAACAGTTTGCATTCTACTTGTGCCTGTGAATTTGTGTAGATTTACACATAAGAATGATAATTAATATAAACATAAATTCATTTGAAATTGGCCATTTTAAATGTATGGCTTTATTATATATATTTAATGTGATAGTAAACCTATAAATAAATAAACAAATACATTGCTGTACAAAAAAAGGATAGGCAAGACTGATATTGAAGCATAGGGTTAGGGTTAGCTAAGGCAGTGCAGAAAGAAAAGCTTGGAACTGTGTAAATGATTACACGATTACACATGTTGACAAGACTAAATTTAATACATCATCTGTGTAACTTATAACATGAGACTAAGGTTAATAATATGACTTAGATTACACATTTTTCAGTTTTACTCATCACTTAGGGTGATGCAAAAATGAGTACACCCCACAACAAAAACTACTACATCTAATACTTTGTATGCCTCCATGATTTATAATGACAACACCAAGTCTTCTAGGCATGGACTGACATCTATCTTTTTACATTCTTCAAAAATGACCTCTTTTAGAGACTGGATGCTGGATAGAGAGTGATGCTCAATCTGTCTCTGTGTTTGATTGGGTTCAGATCAGGTGAAATACCATCATTTTCATGCTGGAAAAGTGCACAACGTCCAAGGGCACGGAGTGATGGCAGCATCTTCTCTTTCAGTATAGAGCAGTACTTCTGTGAATAAGGCCATCACCATGTTTCACTGTAGGCACCATGCCTTTGTATTCCTCACCATTGTGATGCCATACATTTGAAGCACTCAGTTCCAAAAACATTCATCTTGGTCTCATCAATCCAGAGTAGAGAATCCCAGTACTCTTCATCTTTGTCAGCATGGGATCTGGCAAAATCTAGGAGTACTCATTTTTGCACCACCCTAATTTGAGTGGAACTGAAATTTAGTTCTCCAAGTTATATTATTAACCTCACTTTCATGTTATAAGTTATAAGTCTATAGATGGTATATAAATCTTTTCAACATTTTGGAAATTGTTTTTGTGTTCTTTGAGATATTGTTTAAAATGTTCAAAGGAGGAGTACTGTATTTACATATTTACGGATACTCATAGTTTTTTTTTTCTTCCTGCTTGGTTTTCTTCCTACTACCTTGTGTCAGATCAAGATTAATGTTTATTCTTGTTATTGTTTCTTAAACCCCTGGGCCATATACTCCCTTATGTTCTGCATGCCATTATTAGAGTATATTCCTCCTCCAGCCCTAAACAAATACATTAGTGGTCACTGCATGTCAGTGCAGCATTATGCATTGGTAAAGCATATTTTCGGCACGAAAGGAAGAAATTAAACAATTAACTGATCCATTTATATAGTAAATTTAATATATACTTTTTTAACCAGAATATTTTCGTAAAAGTTATCTTATATTTTAGAGCTATGGCAATGTCATCCATTGTATTATTATGCAACGTCTTCTATTAGTAATATTTAAATCACTATTCACTATTAATCATTATTTAATCCAAAATTTATGGGAGACATCCATTTCACTTGAACATAATGAAACACTGCATTTTTGAAATCTTGCAAAGCCAGCAGAATTTTTTTGTTCGGTTTGGTCACACAACCATAAAAAAGATTTAAACTTAGGATGCAAACAACAACCAAAGGAAGATGTTTCTACTTTCAGTGAAAAGAAAATACTTACATTTTGGTGGCCATCACGTAGAAGTTTATGTAAAACATGGCAAAACTTCCAGCTAAGAATGGCATTACTGGACAAAGGCAGCCCAATAGCATAAGACCAGAAAGTGTGTGCACCCTTTTCCCGGTGAGTTCCAAGGATAATCCCTGTATTCATAGTCAAGGGCTACAGAATACAACAAACTGGTATCAGAAAACAGCATATGCTCCATTTTATTTTAGCTGTACCAGCTAAATTATGTAATAGCCTAAAAACTTTTATAGTGTGCATTTAAGAGAATGGATTAAATGACAGTTCAAAGGATACTGCGGACATGTTTCTCCTTCACTGGTGTCTCAGTGGAGTTAATGGCTTTACTGATGCTGCTGAGCTGAAGGAATCAGAAAAAAGAAAACAATTAAATACTTATTGATTTGTTATAGCAAAGGCACATGACAAATAATTCTACATTATAAAGTGTGTTTATGTGCAATTTTTACCTGTGAGAAAAGCAAACAATGTACCCAATAAAATTAAACAAATATATGTTTTATCCAGTCACTTTAACAGGAACACCTTTACAGGTTGCTGAAAGGAGAACTGACAGAAAATCTATAAAAATGGAAAATCACTTTGTATAACCATGGTGTGCAGAAAAGCATATAATAAAACAACACATCAAACCCTGAGGTGGATGGGCTACAACAGTAGAAGACCATAGCAGGTTTCAATTATGCAAAGAACAGGATGACAGGAGTGGAACCCAGTGTGGTCTTCTGGTATTGTAGACCATACAACTCAAGGTTTCAACTCTGCTCTCCACAGTTGTGGGAAAAAAATGATTAGGTGCCTGTCCTTCCTGGAAGGTCAAAACTATGTCATCTTCCTCTGGTGACATCAAAACATTTTGACCCAAAGAACAGTTGCTCACTCAATGTGGTTTTTTTGGCAAAATTCTGTGTAAACTCTAACAACAGTTGTGAAAATCCCAGATCAACCCTTTTAGTACCAACATCAACAAGATTTTTTGCATTCCACTGCTGCCAAATGATTTGGCTCTTCACAAATGCGCAGGTTTTGGTAAAAGCATAGCTAGTTAATGTATGCAGAAAATGTATGCAGAATTACAGATCATTTGTACTTTAACATTATCTGGATATATAGACAGATCTGTGTAACAGTTATTTTTTTCCCTTTTGTGCTAAAAGCATTTCCTGAAATTGATTCCAACAGAATTTTCTGTTTGAAATTTTTTATATATCAAAATTAATCAGAATTTGTATCAATAAAATTAATAAAATCTAATGCATTGTCATTACATAACTATGGAAGCTAAAGTAAAGTGCTTTGATACAAACTGAATAGAGCTAAACTCATACTCAGGGAGGATTTAAAATACTTCAGAACTGCATTCAGAGAGAAATAATTTAGATCATCTTTAATACTGCCACTCCCTATATGTGGATAATGTAGTTTTTGCATAGGTCACAAACTCACATTAGGTGTTGACTTTAAAGTCAAAACCTTAAACTTGTGCCCCTCAAACCAATTCTTGAACCATTTTTGATTTGTGGTAAGGCGCATTATTCTACTGAAAGAGGCCTCAGCCATCAGAAAATACTGGTTCCATGAAAGGGTGCACATGGCCTGCAACAATGCATAGGTAGTTGGTATGTGTCAAAGTAACATCCACATGGATGGTAGGACCCATGGTTTCCCAAAAAAAGCACAACACTGCCTCCACAAAGGACATCCAAGAGATAAAGAAAACGTGATTCATCAGACAACCTTCTTCCATTGCTCCATGTTCCAGTTGCTGCTTTCAGCAGTGGACAAGGGTCAGCATGGGCACCCTTATTGTTCTGTGCTATGCAACCCCATACACAAAAAACTGTGATGCACTGTGTATTCTGACACCTTTCAATCAGAAACGGCAATAACTTCATCAGCAATTTGAGCTACAGTAGCTTGTATTTGAATCAAACTACACAGGCCAGCCTTTGCTCCTCACGTGCATCAGTGAACCGCCCTGGTTCACCACCTTCCTTGGACCACTTTTGATAGCTTCTGATCACTGCAGACTGGGAACACTTGACAAGAGCTGCAATGTGTCCGACGCTTAAAAGCAAAAAGGAAAAATAAAAATGCATGCATCACTTTCAGGTATGTTTGAAAATTAGGCAAGCTTTAGACGAATGAAGTAATGATGCACAAAGATGCACAAAAATCTACACATTATTTGGAGGGGATGGGCCACTACAATACAATTTTGCTTGGGGCACCCAGTGATGACTCGGTTTACAGTTATACATTGTGTTCCAAATTATTATGCAAATGATATTTTTCTCAGATTTTCCTCCCACTGATAACAATGATAACGGTATTTATTTCAAAAATAAAAAAAAATCAAAATGCACTGTTCCAAATTATTATGCACAACAGAGTTTGAAAATATTTTATAGGATGTAAAGAACTGAAAATGGTATTTCAAAAAGCTATTTCAATCAAAAACTTCCTAACAGGGCATGTTACATGTTAACATAGGACCCCTTCTTTTATATAACCTTCACACTTCTTTCATCCATTGAACTTGAGTTTTTGGATAGTTTCTGCTTGAATTTCTTTGCAGGGTGTTAGAATGGCCTCCCAGAGCTGCTGTTTTGATGCGAACTGCATCCCACCCTCATAAATCTTTTGCTTGAGGATGCTTCAAAGGTTCTCAATAGGGCTGAGGTCATGTGAGGATGGTGGCCACACCATATGTTTCTCCCCTTTTATGCCCACAGAGGTATTCTTTGCAGAATGAGATGATGCATTGTCATGCATGAAGATGATTGTCATTTTCACACCTTCAGACCCTAAAGGGGACCACCAGCTCTCTCCCCATTATTCCAGCCCAAAACATGATTCCACCACCCCCTTGCTGACGTCACAGCCTTGTTGGGACATGGTGGCCACGCAGACTACAGACTACTCCATCCATCTGGACCATCCAGGGTTGCACGGCAGACCTCATGTCCTCATTAGTCCTCATGTATGTCTGGGCCCACTGCAACCGTTTCTGCTTGTGAGCATTGGTTAGGGGTAGCCGAATAGTAGGTTTATGCACAACTGCAAGCCTCTGGAGGATCCTACACCTTGAGGTTCGTAGGACTCCAGAGGCACCAGAGGCTTCAAATATCTGAATGCTACTTTGTAATGCCATTTTAGCAGCTGCTCTCTTAATCCGATGTATTTGTCTGGCAGAATCCTTCCTCATTCGGTCTTTATGTGCACAAACCTGTCTGTACTCTCAATCAGCAACAAATCTCTTCACGGTACACTGATCACGCTTAAGTTTTCGTGAAATATCATACCTTGTCCAAGGCATTGCACTATTTGATGCTTTTCGGCAGCAGCGAGATCCTTTTCCTTTCCCATATTGCTTGAAACCTGTGGCCTGCTTAATAATGTGGAACGGCTTTCTTAAGTAGTTTTCCTTTAATTGGGCTCACCTGGCAAACTAATAATAATTTGAATAATAATTTGGGACACAGTGTACATGCGATTTTTTTGGCACTTTCAGAAAATAGCATTATTATGCCTGTGTTCACTTGTATCAATTATTAAATTACCATTGTTTTTAAACAAATTTTTGAAGTTTGTTTTAACACATTTGCATTGATACCATAATCTGCTATACATAAATGTGTAAAAATTACTGATGGCTATTTTTAAATTATTGTAACAATGAAATCTACTACACACAGATTACTTTCAAGTATGAATACTTCACGTTATGCAAGTAAGAGTGCACAACATTGTCTCATATAATACTGAGACGTGCAAGCATATGTATAACTCAGCAATCAGGCTAGCATTTAATAATGCCTGGCATAATCCCTTTTGGAGACCACAGCTGGAATTTTGATCATCATCATGCATCAGACGTGTAATACAACTCTGTCTAGTGGGTCTTCCTGATAAGGTGCTGAACAACAAGTGATATAGCAATGCTTCCTGACACCCATAATTATAGGCCATGAAAAAATCTAAATCAACATTAAAGATAATTAATATTACAACAGCACCTATTACAATTACAGTACAGTTCCTTACCCTTTAAAATTAGATTGAATTCAAGCTTTTTTCTTTAGGGGAATGTTTTGAAGGAAAACATTTAATTTCTTTTAAGATTTTTTCTTAAAGTAGTTTGCCAAATTGTCTCTGTAAAAAAGAGAAAAAATAATAAATAATGTGTGAAATGCATTATACAAAATGAAATTCATAGTACTTATTTGTGTCTCTAAAAGGCTGGTATCAGTGCTGTTGAAATCCCTCTTTATGCCCATCCTTCTTCATTCACACAATTCCATTAAACACTGGATAGTGCATTGTAAATAAAGGCTAGTTCATTGCTGGATTAGTCATTAAGTGAAATGCAAACAAAGTGCATACACAGTGTGTGATATAAGCACAACTGCTAGTTGCAACCCAGAAATTAGCTAATTTAAGCTTTTAATTTAGTTAATTTGGTAAGTTTATATTGTAATATTAAATAAGTAACAAAAAAAAAACTCATTTCATTAGAAAGTTAGTTTAAACTCATTTCGTTAGTCAGAAAGACTTGATATGTTGTGCAATGGTATATTTATATGCAACATAGTTGCACCATTGCTAACTACTAAATGTACAAATGGCAAATTGAAGTAAACTGCTGGGCAATAGTAGTCCAAGAGCACAAGTAATAATATATAGAGCCACACTTACAGATACACTAGCAGGGACTGAGCATAAGAAAGAAAGAAGGAAGGGAAGATAGAAACACAGAAAAAAAAAGTAATGTAAAATAAAGTAAAGAAAGCTCCACTCTACACATCTTTGCATTTTTCGGCCATTAGTAATTTTTTTGTCATGGCCTACCTGTTCTTCTCGTCCTTTCATATTCTTCTAAAAAATGCCAGACCCTGTGTGTAATGTGCATATCCTCTGATAGAAACTTGATTTATTTAAGGCTACCAGGTTACATACAGTTAATTCTGTTCTTTATCAGTTTAATTCAACAAAGTGCCTCTACTCCAAACACATTGGTCAAGGTCCAGCAATTCTCATGTAGAATTCTCAAGTCCAGAATATGATGCAAGGGAGTGGAAGGTTTAATTATTTAAGAAAAGAGATTTTTATCAAGAAAAAATTGGCACATTTGGTTGCAATTTTTTGGTAGGCAATAGTATTGGAAAAGATCTAAATTAAGTAAAGTAAATACAACCTAAAGTAAATATCTTGCTTGCAATAAATGCAATGAATTAAACTGTGCATAAAAAAGATAAGTTGGTTCAGCTTCTACTGGGAGTAACAGCACAGTGGCTCCATGGTGCTGCTGTATGGGTGTCCATGGAAACCAAGGCCCTACAGGAAGTGTGTGAAATTAGGGGTGGAGGCTAATGAGATCCCTTTAGAGAAACAGAGTACGCAGCCAGCATACAGAAAAAAATACAAACATTATTCTGAGTGAATATATTGAGATAACGTTAATTTTTTGATGCAAAAAATTATTCCCGGCATTCCCGGCATTTCAAATTAACTGCATTTTGAGTCACATGACATAGTACACCAGAGTATGTAACAGTCAATCAATCAATAATTAGGGCCCAAGCGCTATAGTGCGCAGGGCCCTATTGTTTTTCGTCGGATTATTTATTTATTTATTTATTTTTATTTTTTTTTTTTTTTTTTTCAACCCTTTGGGCACTTTTGGGGGTCTTAACATACTCAAAAACTCTTGAAACTCGGCAGCCAGGTT
>JAOTRN010004412.1:0-13472 GCA_028566695.1 Bagroides melapterus
GCTTGCTCATCAGGGACAAACTGATTCACTACTCTAACATTTCATAACTGTCTTTGATTGTGTACAGCTGCTTTGTGTACAGCTGCTTTGTGACAATGACCAAATAAAATTGAATTGAATTGAATAATTGCAACTATATTTCTCAGAATTCTGACTTTATATATCAGAATTAAGACCCTTTTCCTTGCGACAGACATCGACTAGATGGCAACATCTGACCGCAGAACCTGAACCAAGCATTGTGATGCATCTGTTAACGTGCTCTTCCAGAACACTTTCATTGTCACCAGAGGTGTGCACAGCATCTCACATCAACAAGGTATGATAATACTGTACACTATTTAATGTTTTAAAATGCGTGTTTCAGGTTTTATGGTCAGATGACGCCATCCAGTGGATATCTGTTGCAAGGAAAAAATTCTTAGTCAGAATTCTAAGAAATAAAATCACAATTCTTAGATATAAAGTCAGAATTCTTAGATATAAAGTCGCAATTATCTTTAATTATTTTTGAAAACAAGATGGAATCAAGCTTCCATAGAAAACAGTCCTGTATTTCAGAAATACAAAATCATTCCTTGTCCTTATGGGTAGTCAAAACTCAACAGTTCAGGCCTACCTTCATGTTATATGGCGCAATCTGCTAATACATTGGTAATGAGTAACTCACTCGGTTATTCAGGACAGTTTTTGTTTTTCTGTTGCTCAAAATTATGCAATGAAACCTCTGAAAACTTTAGTGTTTTAACAGTTCGCAAGACTCCATGAATGCAATCTCAGTCCAGGTCATCACAACATATTTGAGGAAAAAAAAACTCAAAACAACTCCAACAACAAGTTCTAAATTGGAGGGAAAAAAATAAATCAACAACTGAATTCCTTCTAAAATTGCTGTCTATGTTAAACCACTCTTTGTTTAAGAGAGATAAAACCTTGATCTTCACATCCTCACTCCTATCCTGCTCAAAATTTTCCGCTCTTAAAATTTGTACATACAAATTTAACTAAAATATACACACTTATTAAAGTAGCCTATTGTAGATGGGCTACACACTGCAAAAAAGTTTATCTGTTTCATATGAAAAGGTGAGCAAAATTATATAATATTGGACCTGCACCTCCTGGAACTAGCTTAGAAACAGGTTTTTTTTCTTGATTTGTTTTGTTTTTTTGTTTTTTTTTTACAACAGAGTAGGTCCCTTTACTGGCAAACACAAATATATTTGACAGAAAATTAACTTGAACTTGAACATAACTTTTTTTGACCTGAAATACTGTTGTGACGGGTTAGCTACACCCTCACACTTAACATCTGTACTGGTATATAAAAGCAACCACCTAGCAACACCCTAAAAACTGCCTAGCAACAACCACTTGGTATACCATAGGTGATACAGTATAGTAGCTACAGTATAGCTTGGGGGTACATCATAAATAGCTAGTGGTGCGGTAGAACTGGTGGCACTGAGCAGGGATTAATGGTGTTATTGGGGTTTGTTACTGTAGAGCCTTCTAGAGGTCATGTGGGCTTAATTCCAAAGAAACAATCCAAAAGGGGTTTTATCTATTGATAGGGCATGTATTGTGAATAGCAGACAGAAAGTTAGGTAGGTCTTTATGTAATCATTTGCTTGGCATGTGTAAGTAGCATACTATATATACAGTATAAGTGTATTAGAAACCACCTAGCAATGTCCTAGCAACAGGATAGAGACTTGTTAAGGTCCATAATCTTTTTTGTATTTACTTGTGCAAAACACACTTTTAGTTTCTGGAAGGATTCCTCTTTACGTTTTTAAAGAAACGGTTCATGAACTCTGTTTATATTGATTGCTGATTTCTCTCTCTCTCTCTCTCTCTCTCTCTTGCTGTACATGCTGGTCTCCCAAAGTTCCTGACTGCTTCTGTTATTCATTTATTTCACATTTAAGATTATAAACATGAGCACACACTCACAGCACAGACGTTAATAGATCCACATGAATAATATTATAGTAGATAAAAAATGTACAGATCAGTACACTGTGTATTCAAAAAGCAATAAAATTCTCAGATTGCTCAAAGATAATCTGTGTCATATTGCAGTTTTTTCAGAGTAAGCCCTAAAGTTCAGGTGGCCGAATGTGAAAATCTTAACATCCATGCTCGAAAATCTAGTGGAAAGCATTTCTCGAAGTGTGAGGTTATTACAGCAGTAAGATTGAGACTAAATCTGAAATAGGATGTTCAAAATGTTCAGGTGTCTTAATACAGTATCTTACAATACTTTTGCCCATACAGGGTATATACCTTATTGAAATCTTATTTATTTTTCTGCCCTGTTTATAGTATAAAAATCCTTTTTTAAAGAATAGGTGGAAAAATTCTATCTAAAACGAAGAGTAGGTGGTGGTAATACTCTAAGGGAGTGTGGGGCCATTTAACTGGAAGCAGAAGACAAAGAAGCAGAAGTGAAGCAATTCTGAATCTGATTCTGTTCTTGTACACTTTATTGCATTAACATCAGAGTGCTTTCTTGTTTATCTGGTAGGTTTGGACTATTATTATTATTATTATTATTATTATTATTATTATTATTATTATTATTATTATTATTAATTGATTAATTAATAACAAAAACTCATAAACCCAGAAAAGAAATCCAGATACTTATTTCACAGCATTGAGCAAAATGTTCAAATCCAATAGAATAGTACCAAGTTCACAAAAGAAAAAGATGAAGCGCATCTTTGGTAAGTTGAAATTAATCACATTTTTGAGTATGAAAAAAATAAATCAAACTGCCTCATAATGTGAAAGAGCTTTTTTGGCTTTTTTTTAATTTGTTCTTGGTTTTAGTTTGTCTATCCGTGATCTTACTATTTTTAAGAAATAGTTTTTAAAAGTCCTAAATACTAATAAAGAGATTGATTTTTTTTTCTTTCAGGGATACTTGACCCAACACATATTGACACTGTTTGTAAAAGGTAAAGCTCACCGTTTTACATCGTTTTTACTTATAAAACAAAATTCATCAGTCTACATCATGTGCTTCTTTGGAGTGAGACACAGGACCTATAACACCTGTATAAAAAATGGTTAAACACTTGAAATAATTTTAATAATCTGCATAATTTGGCCAATCTGACTGACACTAATGCATATTATTTTTGTGATTATTATTTTTCTTTTAGTGCAGTTATTGATGACTTGTTCAGCATTATTTTCATTGTTGCTCTGGTTGGCTATGCAATGCTTGGGGTGGCAGGTAAGATAAAATATTAAATTACTATAGCTTTCGACTAACACCCTGAACAGAACTGAGGTGCAAATATTTTTATGAATATTAAAATAGAAATGATTTTTAATTTATTATCTTGATTTTCTTCTGCAGCTGGGTTTTATGGAAACCCCCAATACATCATCTATGAGCAGAACTCTACTGGAGGGTTCTGTGGAATTGGTTCCAACGTGTAGGTCTCTCAGCTACACAAGTAGCCAATAGATTTTTACAGATAGAGAAGTGAACAGCAAGTGTTCCTATTATTTAAGTAAAACACAACAGTTTCAACAAAAGAAAACAATATTACAATTACAAAATTACAATATTCTGATCAGGTTTATGTGTAGTGCAAATCTTCATTTCGATTTCTGTGTCTCTTCCTCCTTAGTGCCAAACCCAGTGTGTTTTATTTTGACGTGTTGAAGTGTGCCTCAGCAGTCAATGTAACAGCTGCAACATTCAAAGGTCTTCAGTGTCCAACAACTCAAGTAAATTTCCACACTTTCACATATTTTAACCTTGATAAAGTAAAGATGAACAGACTATATGTAGTAGATATGCAGGTCTGAATAGCAAACTTAAAAGGCTGTGCAGTTCGAATCTTCCTTACATACAGTAGGTAGTCAACCAGAATGTTGTTGACATTTAATTAAATGTAAATGTAAATGTAGTCAACCACAATGCAACCGTGGCGGTAGAATCGCGGCAGTTAAAAAAAACATTTACATGTGAAAATAGTTTGCGAAATTTCTATCAGTGGGCGCAAAGGGACAGTTTGCGCCTTTAGTATTTAACCAAAGTGAAACTTAAGGTACATTGATACATTTTTATTAGGTGACAGGAGGCAACAAATTAAAATCAAAACAAGAGTTATTAACTGTTATATTATAGAAAAGAAAAAAGCAGTTACAATACAATAAAAATTGTATATATTATTTTTAATATAATATATTAATTGTAGTTTAATACGTCTTGTTGTCAAGAATATAAGCTTGTTACCATATAACCAAGTTACAATGAAAAGCTTCATCAGTTACAGATGTGGCAATTAAGAATTTATGAATTTATGGCCATTTAAGAATTCACTAATTTATTTTCTATGTAGCTGGTGTTACAGAAGCCTCAGCCTATTTAATAGATTAGGCTATAATATCGTTCGTTTCTTTTCCTCTTAGTATTCTGTATTGTAATAATGTAGGTTTAGTAGGTTAAAAGTGGGCAGTTTTAGAATGTGTTTGATGAGTCGATCTCTTCTCACCTTTCATTCAAACCAAAAATCCCAAACCGCTCAATAATTTATTTTCTATATAGTTTATAACAGGGCTTATCAACTGGCGGTCCAATCATCTTTACCTTGTCCTCCTACTCGGTGCGCGCGAAAGCATTAATAAATAATAATTATTAATAATTAATAAACGTTCAATTTCTTCGTTTAATATGTGTTTTTATTAAAATAATAATGAAACTCAACCTAAACATTCGTTAAAACTGAACTGAAAGATCGAATGTTAAAGATCACAATAAGCAGTACAGATGCTGAATGTCATTGAAAAATATAAAAAATATTAATTTTATTAATACAAATAATACAAATAGCATACTCCGATTCCATATGAGGGATAGATGCTGACAATCCAACGATATTATAAAACATATTCGGTTAATTTGAAAGGTAATAAAGCTAAATCGTGTGTTAGACTTGGGTTTTGCCATTTTTACACACAGGGCAGCGCATTACACGAGTAAACACAGGACAGACGCGGAGATTTTACACAAGTACTCTTTACTGATCTCACTCGCTGTATTTCTCATTTTTGAGAAATTTGAGAAATTTGAGAAATATATTTTCTCATATTTCTGTCCCTAAAATTTTTTTTTTTGATACAATATTAAACATTTTCAAAGCGAACACAGTATTAGTGGACATTCTTTTAACTTTGATATTGTAGACAGCGTTTGTCTTTTTACCCATGAATTTCTTAACTCTAGCCCGTCGGCTGAGTGAGGCGCAGGTAAGACATTGAGCTTGGTGCATTAGCTAGCGCTGAGTGAAAGTCTATGAATAGACTGCCACATCGCGGTAAACTATAGTAAATACACATCAACGAAATGCAGCGGCGGCGGCGTAAAGCACATTCTGGTTGAATAACATCTGTACTGTGATGAGCTGCTGTAGATATTTTAAAATATAACAACTAAAATTATTCGTCTATATCTTCTGTAACCATTTCCTTTGCTCTCTGTAGGTATGCTTAAAAGACTGCCCCTCTGCATTTTGGTTTTTGTCCCCTGAGGCATTCGCTGCTGGGGCAAAACCAAGTGACTTCTTCCAGCAGGAGTTCTGTGACCCCAGTTTGGACCTTGCCCTGACCACATTTGTGAGCAGACATGCAGCTCTTTATAAATCTCTTTATATTGATGCCTTAGTAATATTCTGCATGAAATTGTGCTGATATAGATTTTGATATAATTTCTACAATAGACGGTGCAGCAGATCCTGGACAAAGAGCTGTGCCCAGCATACTACACACCAAGCAAACCAGGTATGTGCTGAACAGATGACGATCACTCAGCAGTTTGTGTGCTTGTTCTTTAATGATTTCTCTCTTTCTCTAGTTAAGGGAAAATGTCTGCCAAGTTTCAATCCACATAGTGTTCCATCAAACTTCACTGTCCCTGGATCAGTTGTGGTTGATCCAGTAAATAACATACTGAGGGCTACACGGTAACTTTACTACATACATACGCACCTATTTATTGCTATTTTTGAATAAATGTCTTGTGCTGATTGATCAAGTGTGTTGTGTTTGCAGCACTCTCAGCTCAGGGTTTAATGCTAAGTCCATGAAAGTCAGGCTCATCGAGGACCTCACCTATTCATGGTATTGGATGTTAATGTAAGTAAATTTCATGTCAATGACAGTGATCTCACATATTACAAAATGTGTGTGCATTTATAAAGTTCTGTTTCTCTCTCAGATTTCTGTTGATTGCACTGGTGTTCAGTATGGTTCTGATCCTGCTGATGCAAGGCTGTGTGTCTGCGATGGTCGTAATTCTCATCACTGGTATTCTGTCAGTGGGAGCATATGGTACATTTCTGATTCTCCTCAACACTGATTGTGACATTCTGCTCATGCTGATTTCCTCACATGCTTGTTAGTTCTGCATGTGAAAGAATCACTGACTGAGTAAATAAAGTGTTTCGGTTATTTGTCTTAGGCATTTACCTGAGTTGTAAGTACCAGGCATTCATGGACTCACTGCTCAAACTTGGAGACCTCAGTCTTCAATCCAAGCTGTTTGACTACCTTCAAGTGAGGGATGTCTTGCTGCTTTGCTGTGAGTACTTTCTGTTTCTTTATCCCAAACTGTAAAGTAACATGAAGACAGACAGACAAAAAAAAGGTTCAGCACCTGTTTGATCTGATGTGTATGTTACAGTGATGCTTGTGTACTGGCTGGAGTCTATCATGTGTATCCTGTTCGTAGCCTGTTCCGGAAAAGGACTCAACACTGCTTTGGCATTGATGAGGGAGTGCAGCAAGTAAGTATTCTTTTGCACAGAAAATAATTTGTGATCATATAAGCATATGAAAATTAATTTGTGCTATGTGCAGGGCGATGCGTGTGATGGTGTCTACAATGATATACCCGCTGGTCACATTTCTGCTGGTTACACTCTTTATGTCTTTATCGATCTTCACTAGCATGTATCCTTTTTTTCCTTAGTGACAAGTAATATAGTTAAAACTATAAATATATGTTTCATGTCAGTGCTTTTTTGCATGTTTTCCTTTTTTCTTTTTGCTCTTTATTTTAAGCCTCAATAGGAGGACATCCTTGTTAGCCTTTGCTAGTCCTTGTTAGCATTTGTTAGCCTTTGCTAGCATTTGTTAATCTGTAGCCTTTCTTTGCTAGCCTTTGTTGACTGTTTGTTGTCCTTGTTGCTTCTTTGTGATTCTGTTGGCATTGTTAGCCATTCATTCAGTCTGTCTTGACACCCTAGGTAAGGGGTAGGTGCCACCCACTGTAGTTTTGGTTAGTATAGCCTAGGGTGGTCATTAAGTAGGATTCTTATTGCAGATACAAATAAAACACTATACAAATAAAACTGAATTGAATTGAATTGAATTGAAATAGAACATAGAGTACAATTCTTCTTTTTTATGTTAGTATTTTTTGGCACTACCCATGTTTTCTTGCCTTTGTGATTTTAATCCTTAAGTTTTCAGAAATTATATGTGAACCATTAAAGCATTAGCCCTATCTTTTATCCCAATCAAATCACTATACAGTGTTATTGTTCCTGTAACTTTGTTAGGAATGTAACAATATCTAAAAATATATTTGTATCACCGATGTATGACAGCTTTGACCTTGACAATTGCCTTAGAAATATGGCAACTTCTGGATTCCCGATATACAAAAAAGTGGCCTTGAACTCATCAAATATCAATTGTCATGCCATCACAGGCCAAGACAAATGTTTCCCAAAGGTCAGTGACATGCACATACACAGCAATCAAATGATTAGCTTCATATTCAGAAAAAAAAGGCAAAATTGTGCCTAATGAATTGTAAACAGAATGAGAATCACCATACAGTTGTAGGTGCTAATTTGTACTAGTGATTAATTTGGATTTTGTATCCACATTGTGCACTCTGTATTCTCCTTTTTTCACCCCCTCATTTTCTTTCGGTTTAGACTTTCAGGGCATCAGAATACCCCATGTGTCCTGTGCACTGTCTCTTTGTTCAATATTATGAAGAAAGCGGGTTTTTCCAAACACACGAACCATACCTGCATATTTATAATTTTCTGATGTGTCTGTGGTGTCTTCATTTCATCATCACACTAGGCCAGTGCACACTAGCAAAGACCTTTAGCACCTACTGGTCTTTGAGTAAACCTCAGAATTTCTCTCAATCAACTGTATTGAAAGTGTTTTTCAACATGATAAGGTATGGTACATTCCTCTCTGGTCTGAATTCTGTTTTGCTCAGATCCTCTTTTAACCCTGTAACGTTGCTTTCTGAAGGTACCATATTGGCTCCATGGCATTTGGTGCTGTCTTTGTCAACATGTTCCAGGGCATCCGGTTTGTTCTGGAATATCTCGAAGATGTGACCGATGGTAATAATATATTTACAGTTCTCTTCTTATTCTTTATATAAGTGTATGTTGTTTTATGTCACTAATAATTAATGCTCTGTTGTTCTTCAGGCGGACGAAGATGTTGCTGTGTTTGGTTCCCTATGAAATTGATACTAAATGTATGCTTCTATGTCTTGGATAAAGTCATGAAGTACTTTAACCGGAACACATACATAATGGTCAGTAATTAATTTCCAAAAATGTAGTTTAGTAATTATCTCATGTAGCAAATGTATTGTTGACTTAAAACATTTGAAGTATTCTATCAGTCTAAATGATGAATACTGTATGTGAGTGTGCCATCCTGATCTACATTACCATCAGCCTCAACATGATACATGTCCAAATCACATGTGCCCAATGAGCACTTATACCTCTTCTTTTTACCCTAATGTTACTTCTAACAATTTTGGACCAAAATTATAGAGCTATATGCTAAATTATATAATATTATATATTATACACATGTGTGTGTGTTGGCAATGGACTAGTGTACAGCGTGATTAAATATATGTGCTTACGGTTATACAGATGGCGATTTATGGAGACAAATACTTCATGGCAGCTAAAAAGACTTGCATGCTCAGGAAGAGGAACAAGGACCGGTAAGCGGTCACAAAGAATCTCTCACATATTTCAGTTTGTTTACTTTGCATGAGAGTATATTTGTTTGTACATTGTGTGTCAAATCTAAGCTTGAATTCTCTGGACAAATGACTTTTATGTACTTGGTCATTTTTCATAGGGTGGTGGTAGTGGAACGGATTACAGATTTCCTCATGTTTTTTGGGAGACTGCTGGTGGTTGGAACAATAGGTGAAAAACAATATGTTACTGTCGTAACCTCGGTTCTCTGAAACATCAAGTGGAGAGATCCACCTATGGGAAGGGCATATGTACCTGACCTCTGCAGAAGCATCCAATTGCACCAAGTCTGGCTAGACAGATAAGAGCACACAGCCAATGCCCAGTAAGGTTGCACCCCCGTTACATGATGGCATAAAGGACCTACAAGTGCTCCCATTCCTCAGTAATTGTATTCGTTCTCATGCGGCAAGCGGGGCCAAGCAGGTGGATCTCTCCACTCTGTGTTTCAGAGAACCGGGGTTACGACAGTAACCTATTGTTCTCTTTCATCATCTTGTGTTTGAGATCTACATGTGGGAGAGACATGGACAGCTCCCCGATTGCCCAATACAGACACAGCGAGGCACCGTTAGCCAGAGAAATGACGGTCGCCCCAAGGAGGCGGTGCCTGACACGTCTCATAAACATGCACCCGGTAACCCTAATGTGCAGGACATGAAGCATGTATGAGGCAAGCACATGCACACAACCTGGAAATATTTTTATGCACGTCCAGGCAGAAAAGTAATACCAGTCCTATTCACCCAGGCCTCGTTTACTACAGGGCACACTAGGAAAGGAAGGAGGGAGGGTCACGAAGACGGCTCCGTTGTGGACGTAGGGAAGCATTTAGGCATGAACACTGGATTAGGCTTAAGGCAAACCTTATTTCCACTAAGAGAGAATTGAGTGCACAAGGAATGCACTGAAAGTGCATGAAGCTCACTGACACATTTAGCTGAGGCCAATGCCAGGACAAAGCCGTCTTAAAGGACAGCAACTTAAGGGAAATACTGTCTAGGGGCTCAAAGGGATAATGAGACAAAGCCTCCAGCACCAAGGAGAGGTCCAACTCAGGAACATTTCTCCTAATGACAGTCAAAGAACGGCGGGCGCCCTTCATAAATCCGCAGATTAGGGGATGCTGCCCGACCGTCGAGCCCCCAAAGCCCACATGACAGGCAGAAATAGCGGCCAGGTAGACCTTAATTGTGGAAAAAGACCTGCCTTTAGGAAACCCTTGTAGGAAACACAAAATATCAGAAACTGAGCACTGATAATATGTGAGACCATGCCCATCGCACCACCCTTGAAACACCTGACCACTTATATCTGTACAAGAACCATGTAGAAATGGCCCTAGTGTTATAGTGGCAACCACACGTGGGGGGAGGGGGAGGCACCATGGCTGTGCATATAACAGGAATTATATCCACCAGCCACAGTGCTTTGGGCCACCTGGGTGCTATCAGGATCAGAGACAGGCCCTTCTCCCTTAACCTGGCCAGTGGGAATTATCAGGCACAGGGGAGAAAAAGCATACAGCAACACTTTGGGCCATGGATGGGCCAGTGCATCCACCCCAAGGGGCACATCTATATCCTTTAGTGAAAAGAACATAGCACAATGGCTGTTTTCGCACGAGGCACACAGATCTACGGTTGCCTCCGAATCTGTTCCATATCATGCCCACTACCTGAGGGTGGAGATGCCAATCTCCATAGAGTTGGTTCCCCCTCGACAGAAGGTCCGCCTCTGTTCAGGATTCCCGGGAAATTCCTGGGACATCGGATGCTTGCAGGGCCTTTCCTTACCCTGTTGGAAATTTTGTCCCGTGACAGGGGGGTTAGGCAAATGCGCAGGGAGCACCTGGCATGGAGCTGCCTTCCTTGTGAAGTCATATCTTGAAAGCCTCGTCTTCCTTTCTGTCTTCGCATCATTGCTGCATTAATATGACGGTGGGGCCGAAGAGAGCCTATCTGGGCTCCACCGGGGCACCTGTGACACGCCTCTTTTCACTGTCAGGGATACCCGACAAGTTAAGCCAGAGTGCGCACTGGCCTGCCACAGAAAGCACCATGGAGCGCCCGCAGGATTGGAAGGCTGATGTGCATTACGGAGAACGAGGTCATTCACAGTGATGATCACCCTCCACAAGTTTGGTGAGGGAGATTCTCCAGCTGTTGTCCTAAATCATCTATCTCCACCTGGTAGGCGGAGAGGAGGGAGGAGACGTTAAGGGCTGTAACAGCTAAGGTTGAGGACTTGTAGGCAGCTTGTGTCTTGCCACCAGCCTGGTGTTGGGCCCATTTTGTTGGGCAGGTCCAGCTTCGGAGGGGCAAGCAGCAGACCTTGGACAGGGTTAAGGTGCTTGGCGATCGAGGGCTTGACAGTCGGAGGATCACCCATGCCGTGAGCCTCCATAACCTTAACATCAAGTCCCACAAGGCCACGTTTGAGGTTGCACGGATCACCCCAGTGATGCCTCATGTGGGAGGACAGGAAAAGAGTTGCTTCCTCGGGCCGGGAGGGGGACCCAGCAGTTTCCTGTTGTATATATCCCTCTCCTGATCTGCTGTGCTCTGTGTAGTCAGCCACTCAATATTAAGGAGAGAGGCCGCTCGTTCGCAGACTGGGGTAAAGCCATGGGAGCATTAGCCTGGGGAAGGCCAGAGGGCGGGATGGTCACTGGAACCGGCCGGTTCGTTGGTGAATGGAAAGGTTACCCACGAAGATATCCTCTTTGGGGAATGAAGGATTGGGCTGGTCATGCCGCCCCGGGAGGCCCCCGGTAGGGTGCTTGAGCCCCATACAGACAACGCAGAATGGGTGAGAATCCTTGGCGGCGATAAGCACACCACACAAGGCTGAGCAGGCCCGTGATAGGCTGTCCCGTGGAGAAGCAGCACTCTTTGAGAGAGACATAGAAAAAAACATGGTGGGCAGCCGCGGAAAGGGGAACAGGTGAAAAGCAAATAGGTGGGCAGCCTGAAGACAGCAGCTCAGGATGCAACACTGCCAACGTAGGCTGGAATAAAACCATCACATCTGGCGGAGGCTGATTAAGCGATATGTCCTCCTGAAGACACGCAAGTGAGAAGCATTAATCCAGCCGAGCTGTGTAAGTGTAGAGATAGCGAGAAGCGAATGTCAACTGAGGAATGGGAGCGCTTGCAGGTCCTTTATACGTCAGGTAAGAGGGTGGGGCATTACAGGGCATTGGCTGCGCGCCCTTGTCTGTCTAGCCAGACTTGGTGCAATTGGATGCTTTTGCAGAGGTTAGGTACGGATGCCCTTCCCATAGGTGGATCTCGAACACAAGATGATGAAAGAGAACACAATGTCACATTACAGCAAATCACATTCACAGCACAATACACACCTGTGCTGGAGATGATCAAATGTCTGACAGTTTGTTTCTATGTTCTTTCAGGTGTCCTGGCATTCTGTTTCTTCACCGGAGACCAATTGCCAGTTGACGTTTTCCAGGCCGAGTTCCTGAACTTTTGCTGGCTGCCGATTATTGTACGTTCCACCACAACCACCGAACAATATTTAAATATTTAAATCAGACCACACAAACATATGAACATATGAAATAGAACAAAGGTTAGATGTTACAGCGGTACAAACTTTCACTTTGTTAAAGGTGCTGATGGTAGGATCATACTTCATTGCCCAGGGCTGCTTCAGTGTGTACAGCATGGGTGTGGACACATTCACCCTCTGTGTCAGTAAGTAGCATATGCAGCTGACACATACTTCATCTGAGCTCTGAAAGCACAAATATTTGTTCATTATTGTGTTTGATTCTGTGTAATAGGAAAAGTCTGATCACATTTACAATTAATATATAAAAGTTTATTTGACATCAGTGGAATGGTCCCTCATGGTTTGTTATCTCTTTAGTGGATGATCTGGAGCGCAGTGACACTGCCGAGTCCCTAAATGTCAAGGAGCATGATGCAGATCTTACAACAGCAGAGCGAATCCATTGTTTAATAACTATTAAACAAACAACAGAATAATACTTGAACAAGCAAACAAATAAATAAATATGTAAATAAACGTCATCAGTCAAGCACTTCTGAGCATGTATTTGAATGCATATTTTTCAATTTTGATGTTGTCTGAGTGTTGTTTTAAAGAAGGATGTTTGATAACTAAGAGAATGTGATCGTTACTTAAACCATTCTCATACCATTCAAAAGAAATGCTACAGTATTAATTAATTCATGTAATTTATAAATTATTTCTTAAATTTATTCATAGACTTATTTATTCATACATTATGTGAATCAATACTGACAATCCAATTCAATTTTCAATTCAATTTATTTGTATAGCGCTTTTCACAATGGACATTGTCTCAAAGCAGCTTTACAGAACATAAGCATAAAAACAGTTGTACCAAAGTACTCAAGA
>JAOTRN010004905.1:0-13424 GCA_028566695.1 Bagroides melapterus
CAAGAAAAAAATTCTTACCCCATTGGCAGATTTCTTTGCTTGTCTTAAGCACAAATTCACTTAAATTTGATATTTTTAGGTCATTTTGCTCATCAAGAAAATGCATCTTGACTTAAGAATTTTTAAATATTTCTACTGAAATCAAGACAAAAATTCGTAGTAAGTCATTTTTTGCAGTGTACAGTTGTACTGCGTTTGTATGTTTATAGTGATTTGAACAAACAAACAAAAACCTCTGAAGTGTGATTGGGAGACGGAGCGAGACAGACGGAAAATATGAAGACCGGAGTGACACTCACGAAGATTAAAAGAGACTGAAGTTGAAAACGAGTAAATGGGTGAAAAATAAAGGTCTGACCTTGTAAGGCAAAACAAGACAGGGGAAGATAATGATGGATGGCGGGGGCTATAGAGACAGACGGAAGGACGCCAAATGCGATGGGAGGAATGAGAATGACAGGAAGAAGTCAACGATGAAAATAAGATACGACAAAACATTTCACTGTCTCTCTGTCTTTAGCTCTGACGTGACGTGACGTGTCTTGACAAAGACCTTGGTGTCAGATTTGCTCCGTTGTTGCTGTTGGACGTTTCAGCTTGAACCCTCCATCTACTCAGATCGATCAAAACCCTTTCCTTATTAACTCGATCAATCAATCACAGACAGCTCGGAAATATTTGTTAGTAATCAGGCCACGTCTTGAGGGAACACGTCCTGAAATATGGCGTTTTCAGAAAAATTAATAAACTCTTTTGTATGTCTAGAATAAAACAGGTTTAGACTCAGCATCTTCACCTGTTGTTCTGTTCCAGAAGGTTAAACACTTTTTTTTTTTTTTAAGTATTTTAGAATGTACGTATTTTTGTAGCGTCTAGTCTGTCCATCACACCGGCCCCTGACCTGGGTGAGCTCCTAGGGTGAGTCCCAATAACCTTACTCCCAGGCAGGGTACAATTAAACATTTTTGTACTATTCGTAGGGGTTATTAGGAACATTCTTTAGAGATCTTCCCTCATATAGCTGTACAAAAGGTGATCCTACAGCAAGGTCTTTATCCACTAAGGAATTTCACATTTAGTTTGGAAAGATCTCGGGATCTCCCTGGAGGAGCTGCAATCTGTGGCCAAGGAGAAATAAGTCTCGGCTGATCTTTTCAACCTGCCGCCACCGAGACTGGGAAAGTGAAAGGATAACAAGTCACTAAATGGCTATTACAAAGTTATCCTGAAAGCAGTTTTGAATCTTTAAACTCAGTACGCTCACGGTACACATCTGCTTTTTTAAAGCAGCCACATCAGGTCTGTAGCGAGGTTTTGCCAAGTCGGAAAATTTCTAATTGATGTTACAACCTGTGATGTACTGGAACGTTTCATGTATTACAAGAATGTGTGTGTGTGTGTGTTAATGCTGTCCATTCCCGACTCTAGCTTTGGTCTTCCTGCTCTGCTTCAGGGGCTGCTCCATCAAACCCAAGCTAACGAGCAACAGTGAGGTTTCTGGTTTTTTATACTATACCCACGGTCTCGCTGCCTAGTAAACATCCACTGAAGATGACAGCGGAATCATTTCCGCTCCCAGGATAGACTTCAGAGTGAATGTAACTGTGTTAATATGCCATGACTCCTGAACGCTTCCTGAACGAACAGGGAGTGTGTTTATTTCATTTATCACAGCATTGTTGAGTTGACTAATCCCACTTCTCACAGATTTACTCCTCCATCATGGGTTCAGTATTAAACTCTAACAAGGCTTTCTTTCCATGGTAGTCTTAGTCTCTCTATTTTCGGGGAGACAAATCACTAAAATGCCGCGCAGTGATGAAGTCTTTATGAGGCAGCTCATATTTTTCAAGCCTTTTCACTCAGAGATTAATGGAGTGTAGCGCAGAAAATTGGAACGGTGTAAGGAGGTAAGGAGACGAGAGACTGAGAGAGAGAGAGAAGGAAGTGTTATATATATTTCTCAGTTTGCTCCTATTCGTACCTATTTTCAAAGTCTTAATGGAGATGGTCAAATACGTCAATGGGAAAAGAAGAAAAGAAAGAAAACATTGTCTAGGAAGTTTCACAAAGTCTCGGAACTCTTAGACGCTTTTAAACTTGGAAAAAGTTTATCTAGTGTTAGAAGAATGCCAGAAGAAGTGGTGGGGACATGAATAAAATTCAGTGTTCCCTATATACTAGAAGGGTTAGGATTAGGATTCGGATTAGGGTTAGGGTTAGGATTAGGGTTAGGATTAAGGTCAGGATTAAGGTTAAGATTAGGATTAGGGTCAGGATTAAGGTTAGGATTAGGATTAGGATTAGGGTCAGGATTAAGGTTAAGATTAGGATTAGGGTCAGGATTAGGATTAGGATTCGGATTAGGATTCGGATTAGGGTTAGGATTAGGATTAGGGTCAGGATTAAGGTTAGGATTAGGGTCAGGATTAAGATTAGGATTAGGGTTAGGATTAGGGTCAGGATTAAGGTTAGGATTAGGATTAGGGTCAGGATTAAGGTTAAGATTAGGATTAGGGTCAGGATTAGGGTCAGGATTAAGGTTAGGATTAGGGTCAGCATTAAGGTTCAGATTAGGATTAGGCTCAGGATTAAGGTTAAGATTAGGATTAGGGTTAGGGTTAGGATCAGGATTAGGGTTAGGATTAGGGTCAGGATTAAGGTTAGGATTAGGGTCAGGATTAAGGTTAAGATTAGGATTAGGGTCAGGATTAAGGTTAATATTAGGATTAGGGTCAGGATTAGGGTCAGGATTAAGGTTAGGATTAGGGTCAGGATTAAGGTTAGGATTAGGGTCAGGATTAAGGTTAGGATTAGGGTCAGGATTAAGATTAGGATTAGGATTAGGGTCAGGATTAAGGTTAAGATTAGGATTAGGGTCAGGATTAAGGTTAGGATTAGGGTCAGGTTTAGGATCAGGATTAGGGTTAGGGTTAGGATTAAGGTTAGGTTTAGGATTAGGATCAGGATTAAGGTTATGATTAAGGTTATGATTAAGGTTGGGATCAGGATTAAGGTTAGGATTAATCATAAAGGGATGTGGGTTAGAGAGGAGGAACACAAGAAAGGCAAAGCCAATCCTGTTAGAGAAGTGAGGTAAGGAGGCGGAACTCAGTGCAGAGAACGAGAACTGTTAACCATTTGTGTCCCACAAATTGTGTTCTTTTAAAGAACATGGTTGTTAAAAATGTTTAATATTCTTGGATAAATAACTGTTAAATAAAATAAGTGATAGATAAAAACGCAAGACACAGACAGACATCAGAGATTATGTAGAAATATAAATTAATTGTTTGGTCAAATTATTGCTAGGGACAATTCAGTGTTCTCTGGATATCGGTAAGGACACGTCCATACAGTCCCTAGACATATCGATGCTCCTGCAATCACTTGTTTTAAAGCACTCAAATAATTCTTTAAATTAAAGACGTCACACTTTCCCCTATTAACATTATGTATGTCATTTCTAATGTTTTGGTACACTATTTTTTTACTTACCTGACTAACAAGGTTTTTATTTATTTTTATTTTTCACCCAGAATAGATGAATCCTATAATTTTTCTTCAAAAGAACATGAATATTTTTGAAGTTTGTCACCCTTTATATATATTTCCAATCCATCAGCCAAAGATAAAAGCATGAACTAACACAGTAGGACATTACAGATGATGTAGTGAGAAAAAAAAATCTATATTTAATGTGGACTTGAACTTGAATATATTTAATGTGGAAGAAGAAAACAACACAAATGTAATGCAGTTTGGCACAAAGAGAGAGAGAGAGAGAGAGAGAGAGAGAGTCATTAACATCTTTTTAATAATTCAGATCTGGGCTTTTTAATTTATTTTTTTAATACGAGAGTGCAGTGTGAGCTGAGCAGATGAAGTGTCTCTGCATCCTGTAAAGCTCAGTGAAGGATGGAGGCATTATCAGAGCACGGGTGAGTGTGGTAATAAATGGAGAATAATAATAATAATAATAACATCATACAAAAAAAGAGGGATTAAGGTCATGGCTGAGGGAGAGCTGCACTTCATGGTACATCTCTTAATAAATCCCAGTGACTTTGGGTCTCTTTGTTCGCTCGTCTTTTAAAACGGAGCTCGGCCGTCTTCTCTTCCTATCAAAAAAATCCCCAGAAAAAATCCACCCGGACTTTATTTTGCGTCCTGTTTTTAGACAAAGTGGGGTCCATTAAGCAGAGACAGGAGGGTCGATGAGTTTTAATTCCATTACAGTGGTGGAAATTACAAACCCACCTGTTATCAGTGATATTAGAATTACCATTTAGTAGTTATATACAACAGCCTGTTGGCCTGCTCCCTCCTGAGTGATGGATTGATGGTGATGGTGTCTGCTCTTTGTTACTAATTGTTCTACCAATTATTGAATATTGTATATTCCCTGATGTGGCATGAAAAATAAAAGACGATAGATTTTCTGCTGAATTGCTGCACTTGCTCTTACAGATGGATTATAGTTAAAGAAAAGGTTTTCGTGCTCTGAGCTCGAGCCGGGAGAAGGAAATTTTGAGGTAAGTGTTGGAAGTGCGGTCGAGAGCGGTCGAGTTTAGAGCTACGGTAATTTGCTGTCGAACGAGCTGCGTTTGGAGAAATAAAGTGGTGGCACTGGATGGATTTCATTTCACTTCAGACAGAAACGTAACCCCAAAATACTGCAGGAAGAGTATTACTGCTGAGTGTATGCTGTAGTCACATGCCATGTTCCTTCACTGAAATATGACACACCTCCTGTTCTGACCAGAAGCCAAATTATGATTCCTTCTTCATCACGTGTGACATCACTGGGGTCAAAGCACAGGGTCTGACATGATAGAGCACCCCTGGAGCAGATAGGGTTAAGGGCCTTGCTCAAGGGCCCGGCAGTGGCAGCTTGGCAGTGCTAGTAGACGTTAGTAAAATGGGGTTTCAGACCAAATGACTCGATTCATCAGGCTGTTTTTTTTTTTAGCTAGCTACACCCAAACCTACAGCCTCTGTTACAAGACTGTCTCAAGAATCTTCTTGTACCTTGGTTTGAAAATTGATCTGTGTCACGTGTAGTTCCTTGCTAGACTATTAGGAAGGGGCGTGGCACCGTTCCCCTAACGTGTTCAATTTTGATCCTCAATCAGCGCTGTTCGTCCACGAACGTTACAATCTGCCTATTGTAGCGTATTTTTTTTTATCTTGGATCTCAGCCCACACACGGTATGGCCACTATACCAAAACATGCTGTTTATTGGTTCAATCATAACCGTATTGTTCATTGGTTAATAAAATCAAAATATTCTAAAGGGTAACATCATATTAGGAAAAACAAAAGTGTTTTAAATAAAAAAAATCTGAGAAATAAGAACCAATGGCACTTTTTTTTTATCTTACATGCTTAAGTTTTGGTTATAATGATAACATAATTCCCAAAGAATGAGAAACAACGGTGTCCGGAAAGTCCGTATTTGTCTAAAAAGGAAAAGAGTCGATGATGAAAGCGCAGCTGAGATCCTGGACGTCGTGTACGATCAGCGCTGATCTTCAATAAACTCCAATAAAAATCATCCTTTTCTTTATTTCCTTTCTCATGCTAGAATGTTCCCTCACATCACCTGCTGTACGTCACATCATGACAACGCTCATGTCACATGATCACTTACACAGGAGTCACAACATTCAGAGAACCTAGCGTCTAGTGCGTTAGCTAGCGTTTAGCTTTGTTTTGTTTTTTTTTTAATCATTTTCCGTTATCACGCTAACCTAATTCTGTCATGTTAACGCTGTTTTGCTTTGCTTTCGCTCCTGGTTTTTGTTTCACCTTCACGTTCCTCTAGCTCTTCTACCATTCTGCAACAAAGTCTATCAGTTGTTTGGATTTTGTACACGTCACTAGCGCTATATTAGTCAATTTTCTTTACTGACCAAAATAAAAAATATCCACATTTGCGATGTAATTTTTCTGTCATTGTTGGTGGTGTAAAGTCCAATCCTGGAGACAGAATCCATGATTCCTGGTGCATGCGGGTCCGCTTATGTGCAGAGCCTCAACGGAAAAGAACTTCCACAGGAGTTAAAGGATTTTCCTCATTTTTCTTCATCTTGTCAAGTAAGACTTACCGGTGTCCGAGCTCGGTCTCCATAAACCATGCGGTTCTCCCGAGATTTTCCAGAAGCGTTTACTGTAGCAGAAAAATTGCTATGTGCCACCGACCTCACCCAAGGGACCGTGCAATTAATCAACTTTACCCCAGCCTTAACAGCTCATAGCTTCTTCATTCTCAGGTCTACATCCCTGCGTTGATTATAAATGGCTGAGTAAAATAAATACACGACGCTCGCTACTGCTGTTCCCTGGAGCATGCGGAAAAAACATACATCTTACCGTCTGATAAGAATATGCTAGGGCGGTCGGACGTGATGACGGCTTGCGAATATATATATATATACAGCCCAGGAGTTAACCCTGAGTGGGGAAAACATGCATCACTGTCCAATACCGGCTTATTCCGGTATTCTGCTGGAGCCGACCCCATCCGTCTACGTGCGAAGGCAGGGTACATTCACGCTCACGCTCGCTCCTGTGGGTAATTTAGAGAAGCCAATCAACCTACAATGCACGTCTTTGGACCGGGGAAGGAAACCGGAGTACCTGGAGGAAACCCCCGAGGCACGGGGAGAACGTGCAAACTCCACACACACGTGGCGGGAATCGACCCCCAACCCTGGAGGTGTGAGGCAAACGTACTAACCACCAACCCACAGTGCACCCCGCAATTCAATTTCAGTTCGATTCAATTTTATTTGTATAGCGCTTTTAACAGTGGACATTGACGAATAATGAATAAAAATAGTTAATATTTATCAGGAAATACAATAATTAAAAAAATGTAAGATTAATAGACAGATATTTAAATGTCTCTTTATTTATTCCCATTGAACACGTCTGAGGTGACTGTGTTGAGGAAAAACTCCCTTAGATGGAAGAGAAAGAAACCTCGAGAGGAAGCAGCCTCAGAATGAACCTCGTCCTCATTTAGGTGGGTGTGAATTAGAAATATACAGTCCGACACTTGAGTATTAATTAGAATGAGATCCACTTCAGACACACTTCCTGAGACGTTCTTCAGCATCTCCTCTCTGCATCAGCGTTTATTTTACTCATTCACACGTCGATGTCACGTCAGTGTGCAGTAGAACGAGCCTCATCGACGCTGTACCGCTGTATCTGTCTACATCCCTTATATCCATCAATGATCTTATCAAATCAGCTACTTATACAGTAAATCGGTGAAATATTGATCATAACCCGCTTATGCTAACCGTGTTCGCTGGAGACGGCTCGGTAATCGATACACGTACTGTACGAGCGCCGCGGATTACAGCCTTGAGCTTTCTACTAACTTTAATATGGCGTGGAGGCGTTAGCCATCGCGCAGCGATTTGATGCTAGTCTATAAGGATCAACACGACGCTCTTTTGTTAACTTACACATGCTGATCCTGGAATACTGAAGTTTTGTTCTTCTTGTTCTTCAAAAAAGTGAGAGGTTTTAGCTTAAAGATGAACTCTGATTCATCCAAGACATGGGGTTTGTTTGTTTGGAGGAAACCTCAGTGGCTGATCTTTGCATTTCTTCTTCGCTTGATGACTGTCATTCTCCTGGCAGAGGATTCTCGACGATCTTCCACCTGGTTCCACTTGACGGATTACCCACAGCTCCACACGCACAAAGTCGTTTTATTTCACTATGGGGTCTCTAACAAAGGCATCCCAAAGGAACACGTGTCAGAAAAAAGGGCCTACAGTTCACCGCTCACGTCCGTCTCGGATTTTTTTTTCAATATAGCTCATTTCTCAAAGAGTCAAAGACTTGAGCCGTGTGCTTTTTTGCTTGCACGGTACCGAGTTTGCTTTTTTTTTTTTTTTTTTTCTTTCTCAGGGCAAACATTTCAAAAACAGCAGGCAAAATCACAAACAAGCAGTAAATCAACAGCAGCAGATAAGACACACAGACAAATCCGGAATCAGGGACAAAATCCTGAAAACGTTACAAGAAACACGGCTCGGAGTTGACAGGAAACCAAGCGATACTTAAAGTAATGTCGTAGGTGAGGTTTATATACACGTCGGGGGAAAAAAACGTGGGACCCGGACGTGAACCCGATGTATAAATTGATTCCTGATTCTGGAGTGTGTTAAAAGAAACAAGACAAAATGATCCTTTTTCAAGAGCAACGCATTTTATACAAATGAGCAATTAAGAGTTATTAAGGGCCTTAACTCAGGGGCCCCGCGGTGTCTGGGATGGACCTGGGATTCACTCATCCAGCATCATCCGGAACATTAAGAGTGTCATGTGAGCTAATGTCAGTATCACAGTAATACGATTAGTGTGTGTGTGTGTGTGTGTGTGTGTGTGTGTGTGAGACGTAGCTAAATACTGGTTATATATTTATATGGTGCAGGAGAGAGAAAGAGAGGACAAGACGCAAACACACACACACACGCGCGCACACACACACACTGTAGAGATTCATCATATGGAATAATTATCAGTATTGTTGCTGTCCTGTATTAACTACTGGGACTGTAATGTTCTTACTTTGTTTTTAGTTTCTAACCCTTTTCTTTCTTTCTTTCTTTCTTTCTTTCTGTTTCTTTCATTCTGTCTTCTCTGTGGCTCTGGGAGAACAACAGAAACCCAGACGGACCCAGAAAAAAGATATCATGCTAATCCAGAAATGATTACTGCAATTATATAATCATATCTATCTATCTATCTATCTATCTATCTATCTATATATATACTGTATATATATATATAATTGTAATTATAATTATAAATCTAAATCTATACATATCTAGATGTCTGAATAAATGATACACTGCGCCTGCCGACGCGGGAGACGTGGGAAAGCTGTACGCAGAACAAATCGGTTTCAGAAGCGTCCTCTACGAACGTTGTCATGTTTGGACAGGACGGAACTGACGAAACATGAAAAATATAGAAACTTCCGGTTCTCTTTCTCGAGTAGAAATCGCTCCATATTTTAGTTCTACTGAAGGATTTATGATGCGTATTTTCACGACATTTCCAAGTCCTTTTATCAGAGAGCATTAGTAAAGTTCTAGGTTTATTGTACTTATTGCACTCAAGAGGTTTAATGGTGTTCCATTAGGTGAGCGTGTGTGTGTGTGTGTGTGTGTGTGTGTGTGTGTGTGTGTGTGTTCTTATCTCTCTGAGGACATTTGGTCCCCACTAAGATATACAGAACAAATCTTTTTTTCCAGACCGCACTGCCCGGCGCTCCTAATACACTGTCACACACAGCACTCTGAGGTGGTTTCCAGGGATACACTTGGAAAAAAATCGGGCAGCAGGACGGCAAAAAAAACAGAGAGACTTGTGTCACGTTCTCTCAGCGAGAGAGAGAGAGAGGAATTGACTAAAAATCGGGGAGAGAAAAATTTAGAGGATGCTGGAGATTCGATGGATTTCGACAGAGACAGTAAGAAAAAAAAGAAGGTTAGAAAAATAAAGCAAAGTGTATCAGGATTAATACTGAGAAGAAACCTGAAAAAAAGGACTAAAGGAAAAAAGAAAGGAATAAATAAAATAAGCTAATCAGTGAACACAAGAAAACATTTCACATATCATTAGTATTTAAATTTCTTTTTTTTTATTTCTAGGGTAGATAGAGGTAACATGCCAAAAAAAATTACTACCTTGTTTTCTTTTCATCTTTCTATTTTTGTCTGATCAGCTTTTTTTTTTTTATTTATATAACCTTTAAATCTCCAGATTTGTTCATCACACAGTCGTTCTACAGGAAATTACTGTCCATCAACGACTTTCTGCCAGAATTCTTCCAGTTATTACACGATGGCTTTGTTCTTTCTGTTTTTTTTTTTTTCTGTCAGCACATTTACTAAACATTCTCCCGAACTCAATATGCACACTTTATCAGTAAAGAAAAGCAAGGAATTCTGGGAGGTTAGATACAGAAAGTTAGCTTGTTTTCCTCTCCAGCTAAACTCTGATATAATCAAACAAGAACAAGACCCTTTAATTCCATCTGAAATATTTCTATGCTGTTATAACAGTATAATTCTAGAAAACACTACAGTCTGCGTCTCTGCAGCTTCTTTTAAAAAAAACTTTCTTAGAAAAAACTTCTAAGAAAGAATTTTTTGGTTTAACTATAGTTGGTGTACATCGGTTGATCTATAATTTATGCATTATTTATTTTGTGTGTGTTTTTTTTTTTTTGTTGGTAAGCACTAAGATTTAAATATTAATAAATATTTGCTCTTGACCTCAGTTTTGAACGACAAAAGGGACAAAACGAAAAGATTTCAGTGTTGGCGAGACGGAATTCTGTGAACAAAGCCTGAAATTTCTTTTTTAAATCACAACAATTTTGAAAATTCTGAAATTTGAAATTTTTAAAAATATATAAAGACAAATAATTGCTTCTTTTTCTGTCAATCTTTGAGACATTTCATGCTAACTATTTCATGCTAACTATTACAAAGCCCTTACCCTGGAGACTGGATAAATAAATAAATAAATAAGTAAATAAATAAATAAATAGAAATAGAAAAGATCCCGACTGAATCAGACTGAATCATCTCTTGACCAATCAGCATCAAGACACAGGATGTAGTTTTATTTAGTTTAGAATAAAGAGCATTCGATTAATCCAACTAATAACTCAACACCATTCGTTAAGCATCTCATTAAACTCGTTTCGTTATCCGTCATGTCCGTTCGGTTGTGGCGTCTTCCTGATTTCCGCTGCTGAAGGAGACGTGTAGCAGGCGTGCGGCTTCAGGAAAACGTTTTCAGTCTCTTTCCGTCTGTGTTTGTTTATTTGCATGGCAGGAAGACAGAGGGAGACTGCGCTTATATCACAAGGTGTCATCTATCATCATCCGCTCTTTTCCGCCCTCCTCGTCTTCGATGGCGCCACCCACGGCGACCCATAATGCACCTGTCACTCTGTTCTCCACAGAGACAGCAACAGACAGGGGGAAGATCGCGCTGTCGTTTCTTCGGCTCGCTGATCACAGGCGTACGGATTAGCGCCGTCTCACCTTCACACTTATGTGTCATGTTCTCAGCGTTCTTCAGCTACCTGGAACCCTGAACATGTCAGTCTCCTTTCTCATTATCGCTCTCTCTATATACAAATACAAAGCTGTCGATCAGTCGCTCAGCTGTGTCTTTCTCCGCTTGCCTTTTTCACTGGGACAGAATGGGAATGCAGAGCTTTCACACATCGACACACCAGCTATACGCGTTAGCAACTGAAATCCATCTGATTTTAATTTCCACTTAGGTTTAAGATATTTACTGACCAGTACGTGTCAGGCTCAAGGACCCAACAGTGGAGATGCTGGAACGTGACAGAACTTCCCACCTTCTGATCAGTAGCCCTACATCCGGATTAGAAATGATTAAATTCTGAGGAAAAACATTCTCGTTTTTAAACTCGTATGCAAATATGCTAGCAAGCTGACTTGCTTATAACGTTAGGAAACAGTCCTGCTCAACATAATTCTCATCCTTCATGAATTTACAGTAGGCAAACAACAAATTCTAAACCAGTCAGTCAAAAAAGAATAAAAAAAATAAAATTATATTGTATTGCAGATCGAACGATACGACCCACGCGGTTGCGTCAATCTCTCGTCGATCAATTAGCATTCCAGACTTATTTGCATAATCCGACGTGTGAAGTGCTTTTATTTAACACACGGAGACTAACACGACTTACAAGTCACGTAACAAAGACAAATCGTAACTGTGACATTGAAACGTCATTGACCTAAACAAAGCATAGCTAGCACAATATGGCGTCCGCCCTTACGGCTCACGTGCGAGGTTACGTCCCAGTATCGCAAATTATGACAGACAACGATCAAGACAACCGGACAAACGTATATAAATATATAGAGCAGCGCAACAAGGAACAGGTAAGAAAACACATTAAGGAAGGGGCGTGGCTCCGCCCCTAAAGGAATAACACAATGAATGCATGAATAAACCATTTTTCAGGTCCACCTAGTGGTCAGGAAAGGAATTACACCAGGCAGAGGTTTACATCCCGAGTACCTAACAGCCGCCGAACTTCCGATAACGATCCACAATATTGTGTAACGTGTACACAAACATAGATACACACACACACTTCCAACATGGCCCCACCTTCATACACCTACGCTAATCATATAGAGTGTACAAGCATGAAGAAGCTCTTCTCATCCGCTCCTCGAACCCAGACAGTGCTGAGGAGACAGACAGTACTTTTTTTTTTTAACTGGATCAACAATGAAAGTCTTTCACTAGAACAGTATATGGATAATTCAGCTTGGGCTGAGAAGCGACAGAATGACGACAGCGTCGCGAAGAAGCAAATCAAATTCTCCTTACAAGGTGATAAAAAAGAACTATAAATTGCGATGAGGGATGAAATGGGTTATGGATTAAACGAATGATCTTTGAGTACTCACTGCAGGAGAGCAGGTTTAGGATGGAGTTTAATTCTACTTCCTTTTTTTGGGGGGGAGTTCTATACACTAGAGGTTTTAGGGGTCTTGCTCTTTATGCCGTGAAACTTTTACTCATTTTTTCCCCTGTTCCAGCTGCCCTGCTCCACTGGAGTGTGAGTGTAATTAATCACACTGGTGACCGTGGTGTTACATCACACAAGATCTCAAATTACATAAACGTATGGAGATAAGAATCATATAGATATTCTGTTTGATTCAATTCTTAATTCTGTTCAAATAAAATAGGAGTAAATGACTGTGTGTGTGTGTGTGTGTGTGTGTGTGTACTATATGTGTGTGTGTGTATGTGTGTGTGTTTTTGTATGTATGCATGCATGTGTGTTTGTATGTATGAGTGTATGTGTGTGTGTCTGTTTGTGTGTGTATGTGTGTTTGTACTATATTTATGTGTGTGTGTGTTTGTATGTATGGATGTGTGTTTTTGTACTATGTGTGTGTTTGTATGTGTGTGTGTGTGTATGTCTGTTTGTGTGTGTGTTTGTACTATATTTGTGTGTGTGTGTGTGTGTTTGTATGTATGTGTGTGTGTTTGTACTATATTTGTGTGTGTGTGTGTGTGTTTGTATGTATGGATGTGTGTGTTTGTATGTGTGTGTGTGTGTTTGTACTATATTTGTGTGTGTGTGTGTGTGTGTGTGTGTGTTTGTACTATATTTGTGTGTGTGTGTGTGTGTGTGTTTGTATGTATGTATGTGTGTGTTTGTATGTATGAGTGTGTGTGTTTGTACTATATTTGTGTGTGTGTGTGTGTGTGTTTGTACTATATTTGTGTGTGTATGTGTGTGTGTGTGTGTGTTTGTATGTATGGATGTGTGTGTTTGTATGTGTGTGTGTGTGTTTGTACTATATTTGTG
>JAOTRN010005014.1:0-13417 GCA_028566695.1 Bagroides melapterus
CCCATATTTCGCTGCATATCGTACTGTAAAGTATGATTGTGTGTGTGACAATAAAATTTACTTACTTACTTACTTACTTACTCTACTTGTAAGTGACGCAAAGCTCAGCAGTATCCGAGAGGAAACAGAGAGAGACTTGCGGATGTCTACAGTAAGAAGAGTGATTAAAGAAGGTTGGCCTAATGAGAGAATGAGTTGTCCTACAGCCATTCTAGAGTACTGGAACTACAGAGGTGAATTATCTGAGATGGACGGGATGATTTTCAAGGGAGAAAAGATTGTAATCCCTACGTGGCTGAGAGAAGATATGGTTAGATGCATTCATTCAGGCCACATGGGTATTGAAAAATCCAAATAGCATGCTAGAGTGTTCCATTTGCCTTGAGCATCATATGTCAAACGCAAAACAACCTCTCATTTCCCGTCCTATCCCAAACCAGCCATGGCAGATTGTAGGTACAGATTTATTCAGTTTGCATAGTGAAGACTACATAGTGGTGGTAGATTTCTACAGCAGATACCTTGACTTGGAGAAACTCAAGAGCACCACAGCTTCTGCAGTGATCCTGAAACTAAGAAAATGTTTGCATTGCATGGGACTCCTGAAAAGGTTATTTCAGACAATGGGCCCCACTTCAGCTCAAAAGATTTTGAAAATTTCGCTCACACTTGGGACTTTGTGCAGGTCACGAGTAGCCCACATTACCCACAAAGTAATGGGTTGAGTGAGAAGGCAGTCCAGACTGCAAAATCATTACTGGACAAAGCAAAAGCAGACAAGAAAGACCCATCCTGCTGGAGTACCAGAACACTCCAGATAAAATAATACACATACAGATTAGTTTGAGATCCTTACAGTTTAGAGGCCCACACTGCTAAGCCCAATGTGTGCGCTGGTTGAAGCTCCTGATAAGACCAAGGAGCATCCCTTTGTTTGATTTCATCCAAGACCCATATGATGAACATGATGAGCCACTAGTTGAATTAGGTGATCAAGGACACCTATTGTTAAGGACTAACATGCTCTAACTATAAAGCCCAGACTAGTGTACTGGGAGAGTGGATTAGCCACATCAATTTTAGTTAACAAGATCAACACGCTACAGGGAAGGCTAAAGAATCCAGTGAGGCCCAGCATGACAGTGAAGTGAATATAGTGTAGCAGCCCTTGGCATCAAAATATGAACAGAGAGTCTCCATACAGGTGTAAGACATTTATTTTAGGCATGTCTTCATTTCAGGAGCCATCAGCTTCATCACTGTTAAACTTCATTTAAAGAAAGGAAAATACATATATATAAACAAAAAATAAATAAAATAAAATAAATAACTAGCATTTTACAATTAACAAATGTATGAACATACCTCGCTATGCTTTTCCAAGGGTGCAAAACTTTAACAAACTTCATAAACTCTGCTGTCTCCAACAATCCCGTGTTGCCATTTAAAAGAGTTAAAAAATAAGATCCATGTTACTGTTCATAACACGTGCAGAGATAACACACACAATAACAGCCAACAAAAACGCATGCCATGGACATGTGCATCACCAAATTTCACCCACTAAATCTCATCAATACAGGTTCCTAAGCACACACGCAACCACGTAACCTGAATAGGAAGGGCTTTAAGTGAATGTGGCAACTTACACTCCCTCCAAATCATGTTATGATGCACAAAAAACGGAGAATCATGCATGATTTCTTGTTTACAACACATCGCTACCTGTAGAGTAGGTGTCAAGTCAAGTCAAGTCAAGTCGAGTCAAGAAGATTTTATTGTCATTTCAACCATATATAGCTTACACAGTACACAGTGAAATGTGTTCTCCAGGACCATGGTGCTACATATAACAAAAGAGATACATAGAACAACATAAAGCTAAGGACTCTAACTAAGTTGGTCCTAGCTACATAAAGTGCAGCTGTTCAACCTAGTGCAAACAGAGCAAGACAAAAGACAGTGCAGACAGACAATACAAAACACAACAAGACAAAACACAAAAGACAATACACAAAAGCAGCACCAACAAGTGAACAAACTGTATGCTCTATGGTGCATGTGCAAAATACAAGAATCAACACTATATTTAAATAGCAGCAGTTTTTATGAGGTTGGGTATGAGTTGTATAAAAATAGCAATTTGACTAAACCATACAATACAGTATGTGGAAGTATACAAAAACAGTGTGCAAAAACAGCATGTAAGATCTGTGTATTTCCTATTTAAGAGGCAGATATCAACTTTCTAAGGCTGTCAGACTAACATGTCTGATGCAAGCGCACTTTAAATTGACAATCAATTATTTACTTTCCACAAGAAGAACCAACTTTTGGATTGGTTTCACAAACTTTCCAGGAGCTGGTGAGGTAACCTTGGATTTCATCAGAGTGAGATGATTTGGAGACAATGGTTCTAGCAACGTGGGTTCATTGATTACTCCAACATGTCAGGGACGACATAGCCAATAGCCATTGCTTCATAAAATAGTGTCCTGTGAGAGGCGTCATGCCGTCTTCCTTGATGCTGGGCAATTGTAACATTCAAAACATTCCAAATGGATCAAATCTGACATGCCCAGATTCCACCTGCATGGCTGTGGGGACCACTAAAAATAAACTCACACTGCAAAGACTCCAATGCACATTGTTTAAGGGCTTCTTTAAGCTCATTCTTAGCTCCCATAAAGATTAAGACTAACAAAGCACCTTGGAGCATTTCTAAGAGCGTCTGTGCATCAAGTATTTCAATATGGACAGCTCGATAATTCAAGCATGAGAAAATGAGTCCAAATCTCTTATGCTCTTTATGACCCTTCTTAATGTTGTATAGGCCGAAGCAATCCATTCCACAAAAAAAGAATGAGTTCTTCCGAGTTTCCGACACTGCACACATTTGTGGATCCACTTGGCAACTTCCAGCACTACCTGAGATTCAGTCCAAAATAATTCTGCATCGATTTGAACTCATCTTGGCTGAGGTAACTGCAGCTGACAGTTCTAATCTTGGGATGCGTATGATTTTTTAAAGGTGTAACCCTTGCCTTAGCCATAGCAAGAATGCAATGTATTTCATCCTTGTCATTCCTGTACCTTAAGTAGGAACATGAGCCATATCCTATACTACTAGTGTCTGAAAAGTGGTGCAATTCTACCCTAACAATGTTACCAAAGTCATGAGGGTGGTAAAACCTTGGTATAGTGATTTCCTTTAATCTTTGAAACCCATTCTTCCACTCCTTCCACCGTGAGAAGGTACACAGGAATTGGATTATCACATTCAATGCCTCTACGACACAGCTCCCGTAGGATGCATTTTCCCATCAGAGTAAAAGTAGCGACAAAACCAAGTGGATCGGATACAGTGGCAATAACCAATAGAGTCCACGGCGAGTTGAAGGGTGGTACTTGTGTCTGTGCTGAAGATGAAGGTGTCACTTTCTATTGACCATTGAATGCCAAGCGCATGTCTGTCTGGTGTCACATCTAGGTGGACATTGAGAGTCATTGACTACGATGCCTGTTCAGGACATCTATTTGATCTGAGTTGAACTTGCAGATGTAGGCATGCAACTTTGCACAAATGCAGTGTCTTGAGGATCAGGTCCTTAGCTTCCTGCACACTGGTTAATCCGTTGGGACACTGGTTAATGCATTATCCACATAGAAATTGTTCTCCATAAACACAGAGGCTAAAAGGTAGTTAGCCTTGTGTTGTCATGCTAAATACTTAATCTCAAAGTTGGCACATCCTGGGAAGGATGCAGCACCAAAGAAGTGGACTATCATTTTATACTCCTGAGGTTCCATTTCCAATGGTCTGTATTTCCACTAGAGAAATCCCAAGTAGTTCCAACCTTCAGGAGTGACGTAGAACTGGTGGAACATCTCAATGTCATAGGTCAAATCTACTGCTTCCCTTCTAAAGTGACACAGGACTCCCACTAATGAGTTGATAAGGTCTGGACCTGTCAATATGTTGTCATTTAGTGAGATGCTATTGAACTTAGCTGAGCAATCAAAGACTACTCTCAGCTTAGCCAGCTGTCTGCTTTCCTTGGGTGGTACACTCCATGATGTGGGATGTACCAAACAATATCTCCTCCAAATGCTGGAGGTGCCAGCTCTGCATCTCCCCTTTTGAGTATTTCATTCCTGAAGGCTATGTAATCGTCATAATACTGTCTTTTGAACTTTAACCTTCTCTTTAAGTGTTGTAGCCAAACAGTGGCATGCCGTTTATTTTGCAGAAGCAAAGGTGGACTATTGCCTTTGAAGGGAAGTGGCATCTTATAATGTCCATTCTCCTTCTGTCTTATTTTGTCAGTTAGGAAATGTTTGTTAGATCCCATTCCAACTAAATTACTGAAAGAAGTTTTACAGACAATATTATTAACTCCTCCTAATCTTTAGTTCACGTCCATAATACCTTCAATTTGGCAGTTATTAAGCCCCTCATTAAGTAACCTATAAACCTATATATTTAGACCCTAACAAACTTTCTAAGTACAGACCCATTCCAAACCTTCCTTTTACGTCTAAAATATAAGAAACTGTGGCGTCTGCTCAGTTATGCTCCTTCTCAAAGGAGAACAATATCTCAGAAATTCAGTCAGGCTTCAGGCCCCATCATAGCACAGAAACTGCACTTGTTAAAGACAAAAGTGACTTATTCTTAGCTTCAAGAATTCACGTCACCATTAGTTTTACTGCATTCGACACTATAGATCACGACATTCTCCTAGACAGTAAGAGACCTGGGTGTTATATTAGACAGTAACTTGTCTTTTGATCATATTGCCCATGTTACAAAGACAGCCTTCTTCCACCTTAGAAATATTGGCAAGCTAAGAAATATTCTATATTTATCTGATGCTGAGAAGCTAGTTCATGCATTCATGACCTCCAGACTGGACTATTGTAATGCATTAGGTGGTTGTCCTGCATAATAAATAGGCGACAGTTAGTCCAAAATGCAGCTGTTAGAGTTCTTACTAGGTTGAAAATATATGACCATATATCCCCAATTCTATCATCTCTACACTGGCTACCTGTTAAGTTTAGAATTGATTACAAACTTCTGCTACTTATTTACAAGGCTCCAAATGGTTTAGCTCCCATGTATCTAACCAGTATTCTAACAGGAAATGTTTGTTAGACCACCACTCTCTCTACCACTCTCTCTAAGATCACCACTCTCTCTAAGATCACAAAACTCTGGACTTCTGGTAGTTCCCAGAATACTGAAGTCTACTAAAGGTGGTAGAGTGTTATCGGTAGTGAGAATTTTCGCTTGCTCCCGCCCTGTGAGTATAATAAGAATGTTGATTGGAGAAAGGGGAAGAGAGGGGATTGTTACCGATCAAAACGAGAGTGAGTTTAAGCTTAAGACTGAAGATATAACCACTGACAAAGTGTGTTAAACGGACAGTTTAGGCACTATAAGTGTTCTGTTTGTTTGGTTTATGTTTAATACTCTGTACAAGAGTTTATTTACCTTCGGTTTTCCGCATTCGCTGTTACGATCAGTACGAAGCTTCGTTTGTTATTGTGAAAGTTGCTGCATTAAGTTATTTGAGGACGTGACTCCACATCTTGCGGGTGAGGGAGGATTGCGCTGCCGTCAGCTGAGGGACGGAGACTACAGGACGATCTGCCGCTTCATGTGCAGAACTCACAGACGACGGGGATTACAGCTGCCTTTAGTGGCATTCAGGTGATCTGTTTGTTTTCGTTTGGCTCATGTGAGTGAAGAGGCCATTTGCTGTTGCCACGGCCCCTACGCTCCCCAGCAATGTTACAGGCCTGCAACAGGTTAGGGTGTGTGACTGGTGTGTGTGGGGGCCCACGCATGTTTATTGACTTTTACTTCTAATCGTACGCGTTCTATCGACCTCCAATAAGGCAAGTTTGGTATTATATAATATTGTTGTGTTTTAAACCAATCTGAGGGTATCTTTGAGATCTGATTCTCCTTTTTTTTTGTTTGTTTAAATTGAGTTTTCCTGCTCATCCAAGTGTTTGGGTGGCTGTAATGTGAATTTCATTCCGAATCAGTGGAGTATTTTGATTCTTCAGACATTGGCTCAGAGCCCATAGATAAAAGGTTTTCAGAAACGAGAAATATACAGCAGACCCTCTTTTTCCAATTTCATTTCTATCTTTATTGATTTTCCTTTGGTACATATATCCATACAACTTCTTTAATCTAATATTTTTTGTTGTTTATCAATAAAATTACTTGTTAGTTACTTAAACTTACCTTGTCGTCGATTGAACTTATTCCTTTTTGGATTAACTGTGGTGTCCAAAATCTAAATTTGTAAGAGGGTAAATCCACATAAATAGGGTTACAGTATTTATAAAGGGTATTAGGAGGGACAATAAAGTCGAGAGACAAACAGTTGAACCTGGTGCTCTGCCTAATTGAAGGTTGAGGGTAGGGGCGCTACATAAATAATGACAATTTTCCAGTTGAATATTGTTAAATTTGGGTATTAAGTCCTTGAAAGGTGAAAACTCTTTGTGGTCTTTGTATACTCAACCTTGCAACTCGAGAATTTTCATGCATTAGCACAATAATATACATTCAATGTTGTTTTTAAATGAATATGAATATGGAACTTGTTAAGCTTCCAAAATGTAAAACATGTAAGCTTTAATTATTCTTAACACATCAACATTAAGCTTTGGTGTGTATCTCAAGCTGAATTGAACCTTTATTTGCCGAAGTCTTTGCAGCTGCAAAACGATAGCATGGTGGATGACTTCCACTGAACCGACACAAAAAGTCTTTATTTCAGCCACATGTAACAACGATTTTCACTGTAGCAGCCCTTGGCATCAAAACACTGAAAAGTTCTGAATTCAGAGAAACACTATGGCATAAGAAACCGCAAAGAATAATGATAAAGCCAGAGGAAAAGGACTCAAGCAACAAGAAATATTAGATTGGTTTGTAAAGGAATGAAAGAAGCTCAAGCTAAAGGAAAAAATTGTGAAGAACTGCTCGAAAAACAAGAGAAAACAAGACATGGACATCCTGACACAAATCCACCTCCATATGCAGATGAAAGAGACATGCATGAGAAAAACATCAGGATCTACCAACAAGAACAGCACAATATAACCCTGAAATAGAAAGATGATAGGAAGAGTGGATAACAGTCGACTACCCCATCCAAGGGAAAATAAAGGTAATCAGAGCACCTGAAGAAGACGAACACGCAGGAGAGGAAGAGGAAGTAGACATTCAAGACGCTGAAAACTGGGAAAGAAAAGGTGTTCAGTAAATGACTGATGACAATTTGAGAAAAGAACTGCACATCAAGCAATAGTACTTCAAACCAGGAGAAAACCAAGAGCTGAGACATATGAAACTGTACCATCAGCAACAATGTCAGAGTTCAAGTGAATGAAGTGAGAAGGAATTGCCACCAGTCGTGAAAACCAAGAAATCATAAACATTACAATCACAAGTTGAACCAATGTAAGAAACTCTGGAAAGACAAGTGAGAGGCATTCTATACATTGGTTCAAAGGAAGAGGCAAAGACATCATGGAATAATAAACAGCAACCTACAGTCAGCAGAGAGACAAGCTGAGTGTAATGAAATTAATGCAATGGCACAAGAGCTAGCTGACCTGGAACAACATGTAAATTGTTCCCTAACAACAATAGAACAACTCATGTGAAACACACAGCAAAGACATTTAAGAGACAGAAGAATATTAAAGTACTGTATAGAAAAAAGAAGAAAGAAGCAAAAGAGGCACCAGAAGCACTCCTAACCCATTTATATAAAACTCAGCTGGGAGAACTTAACAAATGAAGCAAAAAGAGAAAGAGAAAGTCAGAAGGATGAAGGAAGTAATGGCAGTTCTAATAACGCCAGAACCAGTACAGGCTCCAAAAATGCAACAACAACACCCCATGCCATACTTCCAGAAACAGACACAGGTCCGAAGGCAATGTCCCCAACTCACAGCATTTTTCAGGCCTACTGCAAAATCAGCAAAGGTTCCTGTCAGCACCACTAGGCCAGCAGCATCTTTCACAGGTTCAGCCAAATCAGACTTACTCATTAGCCCAACCTATACATCTGGGGTTAATGACAAACACACAGTCACCCCATGAGGCCAAAGACAGCAATGGGGAAGATGGATGGATCACTGCAAAATGAACAAGAACAAGGGCCAATGCTGCCAATGCCACAAAGACTATGACAAATAAAAAATCAGACTTAGAGCCATTTGCATGTTGGGGGTGTGGGCGTGTTGAACATAGAAAGAGAGACTACCCATCCATTCTCCAGTCAATACAACTGCAGCTGGCCTAAGTGAAGGGGCCCCAAGGAGCCTGAGGGGGGACACATCCATTATTTCACCAATTGCAACCAAAACAAGAACCAGCAATTATGGTAACACTAAATAATGTACATTCACTTCCTTTCCTGATTGATACAGGTGCCATATAGTCATGTGTAGTTCAGGTTCAAGTTCAAGAGATGTGAAGAATAAGTTCAAGTAGGATGTGAAGGCTCCCAGGTCCCACGCACACATAAAACTACAAAGACCACAGGCTTCTCAAAGGCATCACAAATACTACAATTCACTGTGTCCCAAGTATTAACATTAGAAGACACAAGTATAGTCAGTGGTGAACGAAGTACAAAAACCAAGTACTTCAGGGGGAACCACAGAGGCAAGATTTGTTACAGTATTAACATAGATTGATTGTCATTTCACAGTACCAGAGCACTGTTGATACCACCAAGCGTGAAGCCCGATAGGTTTCTGGGTAACCTTTCCAGCCAAGGCTATAGCAGAACAATATCTCATAATTGAAGCACAGAAAGAGGCCAAGTACAGAGTTTATTGCTTGAAGTGTAACAATCCTCTGCAACATCAGAAGTGTAACAACTGTACCAGCAATGGAAATCATGGATACAGGCCTTGGAGCCAAAACCAAACCCAACAACCCAGTACAATGTACAATGTATCTTGACTCAAACAGAACAAATGAAGAGTATGGGCAACTGTGGGCTGAGATGCTGGCAGAAAGAATGTTTGACGTAATTAGACAGACATCTATGTGGGAACAAAGGGTGTGGCAGCAATAGTTCAATTGCCTAGTGATTTGAAAAACTGGTTTTCTTTACATCCAGACTCACAGCATTTGTTTGCTTTTATGTATGAGGGACAGCAGTACACATACACTAGGCTTCTACAGGGTTATTGCAAAAGTCATTTACATTACATTTACGGCATTTAGCAGACGCCCTTATCCAGAGCATCTTACATTCATATCTCTTTTTTTATACAATTGAGCTCAGGGGCCCAGCAGTGGTAGCTTGGTGGGATTCAAACTCTCAACCTTAAAATTGGGAGACCAACACCTTAATCACTAGGCTACCACATCCCCATCAGTCTTTAATCAAATTATAGCAAGAGATTTAGCCTCTTTAGACATTGAAAGCCTTGTCCTTTCTTACATTGGTGATATTATCCTTTGAAGTTAAACTACAGAACAATGTCTATAAGACTTGCTAAAGGTGCTAACTAGAGAAGCTACAATTCTGTAAGCAAAAGGTATTTGAGAAGAGTGTTGCATGGTACCAGTTGGATGCTCTCACATGGTGAAGCTGCATGCACAGCACCTAAGCCACAGACAGTGGCTCCTGTCACTTGTCATAAATCTTGTCATTTTTAGGTACAGTAGGCTACAGTAGATATGTGACTTTACCCTAAACATAGCCCCTTTGCATGCATTAATTATGGCAGCTGATCAGAAGAAAACATCCTTGGTCTGGACAGGGGAGGCAGATGCAGCTATTGAGATCTTTGCACAGCTCCAGCTCTAGCTAGTCCTAATTACAATTAGCCTTTTTATTATGTGTCTGAGAATCAAGGCTTTGCAAATGCTGTTTTTAACCAGCAACTGGTTTTAGCATCTCTTCAGTAACTAGAAAAAGGTATGCCACCATGTTATTGTGCAGCATTTTGTCATAACTCAGAACCCTCCTCTGAGCAGACACATCAACAGGGTGATGCACGGTCTTCTTTAATCAGCCAATACCCTCTATACTATTTGTTACTTTTCAATAAGCTTACTAAAATAGAAAATAAATCAATATACAAGACTCTTCAGATCTGGATGAGAAGGAGCAAACTTCTTTATTGCAGCCAATCACCAAACAAATTACAAGAGCTCAAGGAAAACCATATGCATAGCTGAAGTCCCACACAAAGATTGCACATTCCCTAAAAATCCCTGTTCATTTATACCCTGGCACCTCTGAGCGCCTTCTCATTTAACTGACATATTCTTAAGCAATTTCTCATTATTTCTTGAAGTTTCCCCAAAACCTTCTCCCTCTGATTTACATAGCTCTTCTGAATTCAACTTATTTCCCAGAATGAGCTCATACACCTGTTTGAAATATAATTTCCTACTATCGTGAATTCCCTTTATTTTCCAATTCCAGTGACTACCCATTAACCATATTCCCTTTTACGGTTTTTCTTACTGATTGATTTCCTATTCTTTTCAACTTTTCTTAAGCTAAACTTAAGAAAAACTCTGCTTCCTGATTGTATCACATTACACAGCTCATCTTTCTTATCAGAAGTCTCGTGGAATTTCTGCCTTTTCATCCTGCAATGAGCAAGTTAATACTATTCTCTATTTATATTTCTCTAATCTACATATTATTTTACTGAGTAAATATTGACTATTTATTTAATCCTTATGTAATATTTGGTCTTATAAGTAACTAAGTGTAATATCTGCGCTTGCTTTGTTTATGATCTCAGCCTGTGCAAACTCAAGCTGGGCTCTGCTCTTGCATGTCTCTTTTAAGCATTAGCTCATCTTGTCTCAGAATTTCCCTTACTTTCCCAGACAAACGACTGATGCAGTCATCATTCGGGCTAGCTCCACTGGTGGCCAATTACCACACCCTGTACTGCCTATGCAGCCTCTAAATGGGCCCAGTACTTCTGGGATGATGAGCTCATCACCTTGTAAGCTTCCAGCTGGCCTCCTCTCCCAATATTGCCGCTGGCAACTCACCTACATGGCTACTGAGCTTGATAAGTTTTTGGATCAGCTTTGTGAGGGTGAACTACTTGAAGCTTATTACTTTCCAACCATCTACTCAAACTGCTCTTATTCTTACTACTGAGCAGACTACCCTAAGCAATGGCTGTCCTCATGTGGGCCCAAGCTCTCCAGTGCCGGACAATCCTGCGAGATGCTGAATCCAAAATTTCCTACTCTTCCCATTACACTCCCACTTCTCCTGCCTCTCCTGCATCTCCTGAACCTCCTGCAGCCTTGAATCCAATGAATTCCTGACCCCTCCAATACTTTCGGTCCTAATTCTGGGTGTTTTATTGTCACTGAATAATTTTCTGCTGCATTTATATTTTAAATAAAGCTTTACTATATTTTCCATTTCTTGAAGTAGTAAAAGCAGAAGCATTAAAAGCTACATAATTATCATAATGAATATTAAAAATAAGTATTAAAATATTTCCCCACGTTACTCCCCCCTTTGAAGCTGTAAATGAAGCATAAGTATTAAAATGTTCAGAGGAAGCAAAACAAAAATTAAAGTTCGTAGCACAGTCCGAGAGGCAATAACAATCCGAAACCAAAGAGGAGCAGCGGGAGCGCAAACCCGTGAAGCAAACCAAAATGCCCAAAAAAGGGGAAAAGCAAAAACGTCCAAAAGCGTGCGCAGCACACCGCAAAACCCAAAGTTACTCACGTTCCAAAGAAAAAAAGTAATCCAACTGGTGGAGTTGTAATCCAGTACAGAACCACAGGAAACACTTAAAGTCCGAAAAATCTGAAACCCGAAAAACTAGGACAAAGGAAGAGAGAGATGCCAAAACAAAAACCAGGAAACGAGATCACGGATGTGTGACGTCACCCAAACAGGAGACACAATTTGGCAGCGAGGAAGACAATAGGAGCCGTATAAATAGAGGTAGAAATTAGTGGGCATCCCGGAAGCGGGCAGACAAAAAAAATGGCCAAAATGGTGTGGGAACCAGATGGTGAATGAGCTATCTGACAGTACCCCCCGCCTCTAGAGACGGCGTAAGAAGGGTGGAGCACGCCCACCTCCAGGTGCAGCGACAACGCTTGACTAGAGTGAGAGCAGAGGGCACAGAGGCCTCCAGTTCCTGAGAGGCAAACAGGGGAGGTTGATACCCATAGGCTGCTTGGAAGGGTGACAGTTTAGTGGCGGCCGAAGGCAAGGAGTTATGGGCATACTCGATCCATAACAGCTTGGTTGACCATGAAGTAGGGTCATCAGCACACATGATACGGAGTCTCGAATTCCTGATTGACGTGTTCTGTCTGGCCATTAGACTAGGAGTGGAAACCTGAGGACAGACTAACAGTGGACCCCAGCAGGCGGCAAAACTCCTTCCAAAAGTGGGAGGTGAATTGGGGACCCTGGTCCGAGACGATATCACAAGGTAGACCATGCAGACGGAAGATGTGTTGGAGGAGGTGTTGGGCGGTCTCCTTGGCAGTGGGGATCTTAAGGAGGGGGAAAAAATGGGCCATCTTAGAAAAGCGGTCCACCACAGTGAGGATGGTGGTAAAACCAGCTGAGGGCGGAAGACTGGTGACAAAATCTACCGAGATGTGAGACCAAGGGCGTCTGGGAACAGGAAGTGGGCGGAGAAAACCCGCAGGGGGCCTCTGGGAGTTTTACGTCGAGCACAGGTGGGGCAGGCCGAAATAAATTCACAAGCGTTTCTACAAAGGGTGGGCCACCAGAAGCGATGCTGAAGGGTAAACAGGGTGCGGGAGACGCCGGGGTGACAAAACAGACGGGATTCATGGCACCACCAGAGGACCTGGGATCGTATGTTCACAGGAACGAAGAGGCGCCCAGCCGGACACTCGTCAGGAATAAGGTGTCCGGACACTGCCCGCTGGACCTTCCTCTCGATGTCTAGTTGAAGGACTCACACCAGGACAGAGGAAGGCATGTTCCAATGTGGGTTCCTCATTCTCAGGAGAGTATAGACGGGAAAGAGCGTCCGGTTTACCATTCTTAGTCCCGGGGCGGTAAGATAAGGTAAAGTGAAATCTCTCGGAAAAAAGTCCCCAGCAGGCCTTTTTGGTGGTGTAAATGTCTGTGATAGAGGGGAGAGAGACGCCAATGATCTTCTCAGCTGTCCTCATTATCCTTTGTAGGGACTTTCGGTCAGAGATGGTGCAATTCCCAAACCAGACAGTGCAGCTGCTCAGAATACTCTCAATAGTCCCTCTATAGAATGCAGTCAGGTTGGGGGGAGGGAGATGGGCTTTCCTCAGCCTTCGGAGGAAGTAGAGACACTGCTGGGCTTTCTTAGTGATGGAGCTGGTGTTGAGTGACCAGGTGAAGTT
>JAOTRN010005072.1:0-13412 GCA_028566695.1 Bagroides melapterus
CTCTCTCTCTCTCTCTCTCTCTCTCTCTCTCTCTCTCTCTCTCTCTCTCTCTCTCTCTCTCTCTCTCCCCCTCTCTCCCTCCTTTTCCTTCTCCTTCCATCTCTTTGTCTATTGCCCGCTAACGCCCCCCCCCCCCCCCCCCTGGTTCTATAATGGTTATCATGCAGTCGTTGCTTCTAGAGCCAGGCTCGGTTCACCCTTTTTGTTCTCCCATGTGTTCCAAAAACCAGGTTTCTTCAAAGGATGGAGAACTTGGATCACTACATGACAATAAAAGAAAGGGTACACACCGAAGATGAATTACATAAAAAAAAAAAGGAAAAAACTGGTTGTGCTGTCATGTGTTGCAAGGCTGATAGCTGAAGGGTTTTTTCTCCATTTTTGGGGAAATAAAATCATTTTGTTCTTTCCGCTTTGAAAAAAATAATGAAATAAAAGATGTGTCTCTTTGCCAATGAGTCTGTCTAGAGTTATTCAGTGGGAATGTTTTTAAAATGAAATTTTAACAGGGAAGCATGAAGTCAGCTTTTATAAGATATACAATAAGAAGAGAAAATGCTTTTGTACCTGTATTAAAAAACACTTTAATAAATTCTTTATGTAGTAATTCTTAAAGTTTATTTCTTCATTTTTAATATCTTCAAAACTGTAAGGCATTTTTTCTGTCATACTGTAATGGGCATTTCCGCTAGAGTTTCAGAGGGTTGAGTCTTTGCGATCATGTGAATGTATGTTCAGTTTATGAAAGCAAACAAAATAATCACTAATAGGCTTCCCTGTCTCTTCCTTATACCTCGACGATTTAGTCTCCCTGGAAATAGTTTTATATAGTTAAACAACAAAAACACAAGTTATGAAGAACTGAAAGTTACACACTTCTCATTACACTTTTTCCTCACAAACTGCGTGACAATTTTCTCCTTCCGCTCTTTCATTTCTGCTGTGCAGTAGACACCAGCTGCTCACAAATCTATTAACCTACTTACAGAGCAGCCAGCACACAATCCTCTCCACTCAACTCTCTTGTAAGTACCACAAAATATCATGCTTTTTCTTTTATACTCATTCAAAATATTTGTTAACAGTGTTGTCAATGACTGGAAAAATTCTACAGTAAAATTAGATTTGATAAATAAACAGATTAATTTCAAATACAGATTTTATAAGTGAGAATAAAAATGAATATATTTGTTTGGGAATTAATTTATTTTAAACTGTCTTTTTTTTTTGGACTAATGCCAGCATTTTCATCTTATTTTCTTACTGTAAATGTTTTCTTTTTCTTTTCTTTCTTTTTTTTTTTTACTGTACTTTAAATTGCTACAATATTTAGGTAATTAGCATATTGTGTTTTGTTTACCAGCAGCAAATTGCAAATGATAATTACATTATTATTATCTTTTTTTTGCACAGTATTTATATATTTATTTATACAGTAGATTTAAAAGGTCAACACAATTACTAAAAATACGATGGTAATACACATATAAAACAAGAAAAACAATGTAAAAAACAAAACGGTAGAAGAATTCCCACCAACAGTACATTCACGATACAGAAAATAGACGTAGAAACAAAGCTGCGGTGAGCAGTTTGAAGAAAGACATCCTGAGAACATCTCTGAAATAAAAGAAAGCCACACAGTAAAAAAAGGTGTCAGTTGCCCCTCACACTTTAGAAAGAGGGTTACATTTTTAATCAATTTAATAAAATTAACCATTGGTTTTGTCTCAAAGCAGCTTTACAGAAGCATAGAAAAAGAATAAAAATAGTAAAATTTAAAATGAAACTACTATTTATCTCTAAAATCTATCCCTAACATCTATTCTTAATTAGTTGAATTATTAAATGCATTTAAAACAAGAAAAAAGTCCAGTTATTTAGTGGTTATATACAACAGTCAGTATTTTTGCTCCATGACTTTATGTTTCATTTTTATCTCTAGTGGAACGACTGTGAAATCTTTATTACATTATTTAGTCTATAAACATCTGATTCAAATGTAATCAGCAGATCACTAATAATTCTCTTTTTACAATTTGTAATTATAATTATAGTTGTAATAAAAATTACAATTACAGTTCTGCATTGTAAAGTTTTAAAGTCTGACTAAAACATTTCAAATGACTGTCTTTACTTTGTACAGGTTTGTGTAACACTATATGTATGATACACTTTATTTTATCAAGTATGATGACTCATTTTATAGTTTGAAATCATAATATGTTGCATTTTGTTTTCAGGTTTGATTTCATATTTATATTAATCTTTATGTTCACCGGAAACACCCAACAACTCGTAAAGTCTGAACAGTGCAAAGAAGACAAAGTGGCATGAACGGAAATAGCTATTGCAGCCTTGGTTTTTTGATGTTTAGATAAGATCTACAAATATAAAGATAAAATGTAGCAAAATGAATTAAAAAAAATGTTTTACTTTTTTTTTTTTTTTTTACAAATTTCACATTTTGTTACTGTACAACAAATTTTTTCTTAGAGTCAAGAAGCACAATCATCCTCATCCTCATCAGTCTCTTCATCAGTCATTAATAAAGCTACCTTTTTTCTCTTCAGTACCTGCACAGGCATGTTTAGGACAAAAAGCATCCTTTGGCTCACCTTTGGTAAGTGAAAATATTAGTCAGTATATATGTCATCATAATGAAGTCGACCTAGAACTAACAAAGAGTTTGTCTTTGTAGCAGCTTTTTGTGTAACCACAGGAAGCTGTGATGTATTTTATAACAAAACTGGAGACACCGTAAAAATGCGATGTGCTGGTAAGAGTTCAATGAACGAAGTAGAATGGAGACTCAACAACATCCTGTTGCTGTCCAAGGACAAAACAGGAAGACAGCGCAAAGGTATGAAAAGCTTTAATCAACTTTAATTGGTCAAGTTTTACAGGACATGTGGTTGTGTGATGGTGTGAACGGTTTTGTTTTTAAGCTAATTTAGACACTAGTAACAGAGCACGAATAGATGGAACCACGCTGAAGATTTCTGATTTGAAGATACTTGACACTGGAAAATACACATGCAACTCAGACAATCACATGCTGTATGTGGCATCAGGTGAGAGGATTGTGCTGTTTTTTTTTTTATCAGGTCTTAGAACGTCTGAGAAACTGTATTTATGGATAGTGTGGGTGGCAAAACTGGCATCAATTTAAATTATTCAAACGTATTCAAATATACATATATATTTTATTTTTTAAGCATGTAAGCCCTTTTAAGTAGAAAACACCAATCTCAGTAAGACTGATCATAGGCTTGACTGGTGACTAGTGTAGTGGATAAAATGTGAAGTCTAATGTAAATGCAAATAAGTAACATCTAATAATAATAAACAATTATTCTATTTATTTTTTTTTTGAATAAATACAATTTAAGCTCTGACAAATTGTGCTTCTGTCTTTCCTGTCTTTTCTGCTGTTCCCTCAGCCCATGCCAACCCTACTGTGGTGATGTACTCCAGTGAAACAAAGCTGAGCTGTGATATCACTGGAGACTTTCAAAAGATTTTTCAATGGATATCACCGAAATCAGAGAACAGCCAAAGTAAGGAGGTGACAGTGAAAGCTGTGACCTCAGATCATGCAGGACTCTGGATCTGTAAGATCAAAAATGAACAGCAGAAGATTTTGGTGGAGATAAATGTGATCGTCAGCGTTGTTGGTATGATTCCCTAAATATATTCTCAGAGCTCCTTCATGTTATAAATGAAAATCTTGAATGCATTATAGTGACTGTCGAACACGTGTAATATAATGTTTGGTAACTACCTGCTCACTTTCATCAGGACCTCTAATCACCTCGGAAAAAGTTATGATTTCTGAAGGAGGCACTGCGGTTCTGCCGTGTTCTCTATCATCCTCGACTGGAGTGTCTATAACGGGAGGCTCATGGACACGTAACAACTCCTTAGGTGTCCACTTAGTCACATTAATGAGGACAAATGGCATTGTCCAGTGGAATAAAACTAATGTTAACACTGATAAAGTTGGTTTCAGTGACAAGGAGCTGAAGGAAAACTTTAATGTGACCCTGAAAAAGGTGAAAACCAAAAACACTTATTGTGTGTTTTTTTTTTTTTTTTACTTGATTTCCTTTAATTAAAATTTTTAATTTTTTTATGTGCTTCCAATAAACCGGAAAATGTATTAAATTCAAAATTTAATTAGAATTTTACCAACTTGGACACAATCTTCACAATCTTCAGTTGCTCGTCTGCAACTTGTTCAGAACGCAGCAGCAATGATGTTATCAGGCACAAAAAAACATAATCACATCACCCCATTATTCAATTCAATTCACTTCAATTTTATTTGTATAGCGCTTTTACCAATGCACATTGTCTTAAAGCAGCTTTACAGAACATAAGCATATAAAAAAGTTGTAACAAAATACTCAAGAATTATACAAAAAATTAGTAAATGAAGAATAATAGCTATTTATATAGTGTGTTTGTATTTATCCCCATTAAGCAAGCCTGAGGTGACAGTGGCAAGGAAAAACTCCCTTAGAGGAAGAATCCTTGAGCGGAACCAGACTCAAAAGGGAACCCGTCCTCATTTGGGTGACACTGGATTAATTAAAGAAATAAACGACAATATTGGCCTCTCTCTTCACTGGCTACCGATTTATTATAGAATACAGTATAAGATTCTCCTAATTGTTTTTAAGGCTCTAATGGGACAGACACTTTCCTATATCATAGATCTGATCCATCCTTTTACTCAGCATCCAGATCCCTCAGATCCTCTGAACAAGCTCTCCTTCAGGTCTCCAGATCTCCACTTAAAACTATAGGTGACAGATCATTTGCAGTAGCTGCACCCCACATGTGGAATCAGCTTCCTTTACACCTTCAAAATTCTTCGTTGGTCTCAGTTTTTAAATCTAGGTTTAAAAAAAAACCTCTTAACTTGATGTTATTGTAACCACCTTTTCTTATATCTTTGTTATTTTAATTGTTGGATGTGGCAATGTCACTATGTTGTATTTGATTTGTGTTTGTACAGCACTTTGTAAGCTGAATTTAAATGTGCTTTATAAACCAATTTACTTACTATCTTCATAGATTTTGTGAAAAATAATGCTATAATAATGTTATCTTACAATGAAAATTTGTAAATTTTTTAAAAATATATTTTTCAGGTGAAACCTGCTGATTCTGGTGTGTATGTATGCAGTCTGATGTTTAACAATGGAAAATCTCTGAGTGCTAATTTCATGTTGAACGTTTCAAAAAAAGATGGTTCTGCTCCTGGTAAGGACATCTCATGCTCCCTGAACATCATAATGCAAAATCAGACTTGTGTATAAAACATTCAGTTTAAGTTTATGCTTTGGGGGCAGAGCTCATGCTCTCAGCTTTACTTCCAACTTTAGTCTGAAATAGTCTGTCAAAATATAATTTTTTTGAATGCTTACATGAGATTAAAATGTTTTTCTTTCTAAACTTTTTCGTGTGTGTGTGTGTGTGTCTTAGATATAGATTCTGTAGGTTCTAAAGTGTCATACATGTACAAAACACTATGGGGCCTGCAGGGGTGGATATGGATTGCCATACTGGTGTCATTTGGTGTCCTGATTGCCGTGATTGTTACCTTCATTGGACTAATGTGCTGCAGAAACAAACGGAGAAAGGTGAGGAACATAATGGAGCGAGTGACTGGACAAAGAATGAAAAAGAGTGGCTCATACAGTGGTTCATATTGCTTTTTTTCTTCCTCAGAGAAAGATGAAGAATTCTATGAGGCAACCCAGGAATTACTGCATGTGTGACAGGTAGCTGCTGTTATATAAAAAATAGAGATTTTACAATAAACACTCTCTAATATTCAAAATTAGAATCCACATAGTGATCACTGTCTTTCAGCCCCATGTTCATTATTCTGAAAGTGATATAAATGTAAATATGACTTTTATATCCCAGTGTTTTGACTAATTATGAATGATGTATAATATTATTAGATTTTTTTTTCCACACCTGTTTATTGTTTCTTCTCTAAAGGACAAGGAGGCAGCCTGGTAAAAGCCCAGGTAAAAGAGAGCGGCCTCCACCTCTCCCCAGGCATCAGTACAGCTCTTTAAATGAATAACCTGTCAAGGAGCGATGGACAATAATACAGGAGCTGAACCAGGAAAACTGCTGATTATAGCTTGTTTATTTTCATAATTCTAATTATTATTCTTTGATTTCAAGAATATTGGAACATTTAAATAACCAAACATAAGCAAATCCTTTCAGAGTTTGTTCGTTTCTTTTCTTGTGTTGTAAATAATACTTTAATGAAATATTTGTAATTGTCATTTGTAATTGTAATTGTTAATGAAATCTGAGTTGCATAATTAGACGAATTTTCATGTTTCCTTAATCTGATTCAATATGTGTTTGAGTTTCTTTAATCGCCTTAACAAAACATTGAAATAAAGCATAAACATATATATATATATATATATATATGTATATACAGTATATATACATGTTATTCAAACATGTGTGTGTGTGAATATGTTTGTTCTGTTACATTTGCACCAGCATGAAGTAGCAGCACTTCCCGCTTACACTGGTACAGATGGTGTTAGAGCTGCACAGGTGGCCACACACACACACACACACACACACACACACACACACACACACCACTGACTCTACAACACACGTTCTGTGTTAGAAAGCAAACACAATAGAAACGTTCTGTCACTCTGTCCTCAGGCACTTTACAGTCCTGTCTCACACACTCACTGCCCTGAATCAGTGTTCTATAAGACTGCTGTCCATTTATCTGAGAAGTGCCTCTGTTTGTGCTTTTGAGGAACAGATATATGTACGTGAAGCCCTTTAAATCCTATTCAGGCATTCACTTTAATTAAATGATCATCATACCACACTGGTATTACTAAGAAAAGCATTTAACAGAGTTGGGAGTGTAAATGTATTCAGTGAAGAGACAATTTTGAGAACCTGATTTTATTGTAATAGAAGAATTAAAGATTTTTTGCAAACTTTATAAAAACTTTTTCTGGAAGAATGTTGTATGGCATGCATCTTTTAAAATTCAGAGAAAACTCAACTTCATGTCTTAAAAAGAGAAATAGAAAAGTAAAAGGGCCTAAAGTTGTTAGATTTTTTACTCCTGTAATATGCAAATGAATGCCCAAATCAGACACAGCAGCGGACAGATAAATAAAACGGCTCCAGATGTGATGCTCCAAATGTGTATGTATAAAACACAGTTACATTACAAGAGACGTTAGTTAATGTGACATAAGTGACATATGAAGAATGAGAGAGAGAGAGAAAGACAGTGAAAGACTGAGAGAGAGAGAGAAAGACAGTGAATGACAGAGAGAGAGAAGAGAGAGATTGTGAGAGAGAGAGAGAAAGACAGTGAAAGACAGAGAGAGAGAGAGAGAGAGAGACACACACACACACACACACATTGTTAAGTATCTAAGTACTCCACACTAAGCATAGTCCTCTACAGCAGTAAGACATCATCATCTGACAGCACTGTTTCCTGTCCCGTGTGTGTGTGTGTGTGTGTGCTGGTGTGTTACAGAACATTAATGTCAGTGTAGCTCTGTGAGAGTCAGCAGAAGGATTTGTACTTTTCACATTAACATTGTAAGTACTCCTTTTTATTCTGTTGAAATTCTACTTCGTAGTGTATCTTATATCAGTGTAAAGTATGTACCTGCACTCGGCTTGGATTTCAGTCAATAAGTTCAGTCACTGCTAATCGCACAGTAACTGAGACAGTGATAGCGGTCTCACTCAGTTAGCTCAGTTAAATTTTTATGTTTTTTTTGTGTTATTGTGATGTCAATCAACACAATAATGATTGTGTACTTATGGAGCGTTATACTGTGTTTTCATGATCATTTTAACTGTAATAATAATCACCATAATAATCACCATAATAATCACCATAATAATAATAATAATAATAATAATAATAATAATAATAATAATAATAATAATACAACGGGGTGTATATAAATATTGAACCTGAACGTTGTATTGTGTCTGAAAGCACTTAGGCCTCAACAGAACGTAAACATTTGAAGTTTTCACGAGAAGTTTGTATGTGTGTAGCGAGTTGAGACATGTACATTATATATCTTACAATTAAATTTTATGGATAAAGAACCAGTTTCTTGTTTTTCTCTCTTGTTTTTACCAACTATATTGTAACAGCACAGGCCAAAGGCTACATGCTAATAAATTGATTAAAGTATTTCAATGGCAATTATCATTAGATTAGATTAGATTAGGCAATTATAAGACCTTTTCAGAACAGTAAGGAAATTGGTGATTTACATCTAGTTAATGTCTTAATTGGCGCTGTAGGCAGTGAATGGACAAATGATTTTTTCTAGCAAAAAGTTTCTATGTTAATGATTAATACGCACGCTCTTATTCTTATTGCTTTGTTACTATAATACAGTACAGTTTCTAAGTCATACAATTTGTCTAGACTCTTTATTAGTTCATTATAATACATTATATTCACTGTGGAATATGTTTATATTTGAAAATGATTAATTTTCATGTTTATCACATAAACCTTACTAAATATTCCTTACCTTTGACTTTGACTTGTGCGGATGCTGCTACTTGTTCGATCCATCATTACACACGCAGAACTCAAAAGATTTCTTTTATAATAGCTTTCGTGAAGTGCATCTACACTATTATGAACATTAAATGGCCTACAGCTCGTCTTCTTAATTCTAGTCATGAATTATGGGTTGACTGCCTCATATGATTTGATCCCATAAGATCCATATTTGCGTCAGCTCAGGAATCTTTTCCTCGCCACTGTCGCCTCTTGTCTACTTATTGCTGTCTGAGAAAAATCAATATTGACTAAATTGATATACAATTCAAAGTGCAAATTGTCTATAAACTGGGATCACATCACCTGTTGTGTTTAATACAGAGCGACTGTACACAGAACTATATAAGCAAATGTAGTATATTGTACTATTATACTATTCTTATTGTACTAAATATCATATACTTTGTATATTAAGTTTAGCTGCTGAATGTCATTAACTGAGCTAAAAGCACAATAAATCACCAAACATCTGGCCAAGTCTACACTGGTCTAGCTTTCAATGAGTGTCCAACAATGAATTCTGGACAAATTGTGGTTGAATGTACGGATATCTTTTCGCCATCTCTTCCAGGTTTAGAAGTATATAGGTTAAGACTGTATTTAAAATCCAGGTTCAAACTACTGACCACCCATTTTCAGTCAAACAAATCAAACAAATAAATAAATGATCATTATCTCATTTTCATCAATGTTCCATATTTTGAGTTTCACTGATAGTTGTATCAGATGTATCAGACTGACAGATAAAAAAAATCAGCTGGAACTTATTTACCTCGGATTTCTTTTCAAATACAAATGCAGTCTATTGGCAGAATTATAACGCAGTAATTACAAAGTGTGTGTTTGGTTTATGAGTCGTGCGTTGTGTATATGCTGCCATCTTACCTTGAGAGTTTAATTCGTTTTCATCTGGATTCAACTGATAAACCAAACTTCATGCAGTCGTCTAGATCGTAATTAGGCCAATGTGGACTGTACGTCTAGTTTAGAGAGTTTTTCATCCTAAGAATAATTCCCAAGAACGACGAAAACAGCAAGACAGAAAGCAAGCTGGAATAAAGTAAGACAGCTTAAAGTAAAATGGACAAATACAAGTACCGAGACATGTGCCACTAAAGTTAGACAGCCTAAATTAAGCTGAGTTAATGCAAAACGTTAAAATGCAAAGACAGACAATACAATAGATGGACTTAAACAGGATGGTTTAACGTAAGTTAGACTGATATATTATCACGCTGTATAAGCTTAGCAGGAATGAGATATTTAAAACTGAGATTAAAAAAATAAATAAATAAAATAATAATAATACAATGGGGTGTATACAAATATTGAACCTAAACGTCGTATTCTGTCTGAAAGCAGGCCTCAACAGAACATAAACCGTCAAAGTTATCATGACATTATATATCGTATAATTACATTTTATGGATGAAGAACCGGTTTCTTGTTTTTCTCTCTTGTTTTTCTCAACTATATTGTAACAGCACAGGCCACGGCAATTATCATTTAAAGGCAATCAATATTAAGCTCATTTATTTTTCAGAATCAGACCTTTTCAGAACAGTAAGGAAATTGGTTGTTTGTTTACGTCTTAACTGATGCTAAATGCAGTGAAAGGGACAAATGATTTTTTTCCAGCTACAAGTTTCTAGGTTAATGATTAATAAGCACGCTCATATACTTATCGCTTTGTTACTACAATACAGTACAGTTTGTCTAGACTGTTTATTAGTTCATTATAATACATAATATTCACTTTGGAATATGATTTCTTGTTTATCACCTAAACCAGTATTCCGTACTTTTGTATTGGACTTGTGCGGATGCAGATTACTCGATCGAGCCATTAAAGCAAAAGAAAGTGGACTTAAACATGATCATTTAAAGTAAAGATGAACTGAAGCAAGACAGACAATAAGCTAGAAAGACTAAAACAAGATGGATTAAGCAAAACAGACGGAAAGCTAGATGGACTAGAGCAGGATGGTTTCAGTTAAGATGGACTTTAGCATGATGGACTAAAAAGCTATAAGGGAGAGATCAAGACTAAGGCACTATGGTCACACATTGCAAGATGGACAAAAAGCCTGACATACAAACCCTAAATAAATACAGGTTAAAACTATAAGCTCAGTCAAGAAGGATTAAAGATAGATCCATCCATCCATTTATCCATCCATTCATTAAATCATTTGTGTATTTATTCATTTATTCTGATTTCATCATTCTGTTAGTTACCACATTGTCATACATAATACAAGGGTAACTCAGTGTGCACACAGATATATATCTATATATATATATATATTCAGCATGCCAAACAGTTTAAAAAGTCTTTTGTTATTGGAAACTAAATATCTGTCCTTAACAGTTTAACTGTGTTTAAGTGGTGTTTTTCACAGCAGCGTAAAGATCATGAGTATTTTAGAGCGCCTACAAACTACACCTAGAGTTGTGCTTAAAGGAAATAAAAGTCATTTATTGTGTATATTGTATTATGGGCAGTCACTGTGTACAAATATATCTGGTTTTGAACGTGTTTTATTTTTCTGTAGACTAGAGATCGTGTATTCATGACAAAGATGATCATGTTGTAATAAATTAATAACAAAAACTTTTAGTCACGTATTGCAGTAGTGTGTTTGTAGACTAATAAAAATGACGCCATATAAGCTTAGAAGGAACGAGATATTTAAAAGCGAGCTAAAAATTGATCCACTTTTTGGTAGGCAGTATAATCATTTAGAACTAAGACTACTTTTCATACTGAGACCAGGATTCCCTTTTTCATACGATGTGTCATACACACAATTCTTTCCTTTTCACTCCAAACCTAGCCCACACACACACCACCCATTTTCTTCTGGTATGTCCCTACACCCCCATCTTTCCTACATCTGTTGTTGTAGAGTTATACGCTTAAACAAGGTGAAAATCCCATTAACCATTTGAAAAACTTAGAAAACCAAAGTAGAAGTGTCACGTCTTGTTTACAAAAAACAGGGCAAAGGAAGCTGTACTTTATTTCACCCCTGCATGTTACACAAAGCCGGAGAGGAAGAAGAACGTTTTAATAAAGCAAAACAGACATAGCTGTAATGAGCAGGCAACCTTTATTCATACCTTATGAACATAGTGCTACTGACTTCACAGAGCCATTAATATATAATTAGTATCTTACACCATTACAAATTCTTCTTGGCCCATCCATTTCTGCTGAAACTTCAGAGTCTTTATGGTTTCTGTGATGCAGTGCATGTTTCAGGTGCTGCTGAAGACGGTTACAGCAGCTGACGTTGCTTCCTTTAAAGACGAGTTACACACAGGCCTAACATACATTGTACATATTTACTGTGTCTATATACCGAGGACTTAAATCGATATGTTTATTGTTGATTATTCTTTATTTGTAGGTTCTCATTGTCATTTTTTTCTAGAGCTGTAATCAACCTAATAAGGTTATTTATCATTAAGCTTTGTTAGCTGTTCCTTTCTAGCCATCATGAGACAAGTAATAATTCCTGTGTTTGTTCCTTTCCTGTATTAAAATCACTCTTGTTAGTAGAAATATCAACTGTAACATAATATAAACTAAAGGAAGTCCACAGGTCCAAGAAACCCTTTCAGTTTTGGTTTATTTATTTATTTTTAAAAGATTTTGAAGATGATGTCATGACCTTAGTATATTTAGGAATTTGGAATTTGGGAAAAATGGTTAAACCTTTCACTGTTGGGAAATTTTGATCTTTTTTTGTTACCTTTAGTTCTGGCTGAAGTTTGGTAGCGTTTCTAAGATGTTTCTTCAAATATGACATTTTAGAGTTTTTACTCAAGCCCAAAAGCACAGCAAGATCAGGAAATAAATCATACCTGAAAATAAACCAGCATAATGCAATGAACTGGTTATTTCACTGTTTATGAAAAATTCAATGCAATTATTTGAAAGTCTACAATACTTGTTTAATGTGTCTAAACTTAGGTGGCAGCTTAGCATTGACTGGAAATTGCTGTATTATTGTGTTGTTCTATTGTTGACCAGAAATGAGAAATATTCTACTAAGAAACCTTTTTAAGACCTTCTCAAACTGAATGGGGGTAAAATGCCTATCTATATGTAATAAAGCCAGGCTTTACTGAACTTGTGTCTTTATTAACATTAATTTTAGTTTAAAAGAGGAAAACAAATAATTATTAAATGTTTTTATTTAATAAAAATAATTTAATTTCATTGAAATTAATTAACACTGCTCACCGCTCACAAGTCCCAAAGGATCAGAATATGAAAATGTCAGAAATCTATGGCACCTTTTCATCCTGTACGTGATTTTTAACACTAGGCCTACGGCTTAACGACATGCTCAAATAAAAAGAGTAGATGTCAAAAACTACAAGGTGTATTTGAATAATTCTGGTACTTAGAATAAGTATACTGTATATATTACCAGGTCAGAGTAAGAGAAAATCTAACACAGCAAAAAAAAAAAAAAATTGGTGGTTATTTTTTGGTCACAGAGTGCTCATCCTTATTCCGTTCTAATTTACAGAATCTGGATGTGTTTGTAACGTGTAGTTGCCGATCGCTTGTGTCAGTTTTGTTGCGTGCTCAATGTATACATAGTTGTTCTGTCTGCTCATTTAGCTGCTTGGTGTTGGAATTGTGTTTCGTTTAAGTGGAAATGGACTTTGTAGTCTTATAGCTTAGCTTCTTCCTGTACTTCTGCAATGCTGCATGTGTAGATACATTCACGCTTTGTGTGCTTAAGAAAGGATTAATTATTGC
>JAOTRN010005458.1:0-13369 GCA_028566695.1 Bagroides melapterus
GTTTAAAGTGCTGCATAAATGATTTTGTGTTTTAAATTGTGTAGTAAAATAATGTTGTGTCACAGGTAATATTACAGTCCTCGCAGATTTTATTGGCTCTTGCTATCAAAGATTTTTGAGACTTCTAGTATCTCACAGGTACAACTGTACTGTCAAACTATTAAATCAGGGTTTGGATTCTAGGCATCTGTTCCACTGGGGATTATTATTGTGCATAAAGTACATTGTAGATCTATACTGGGATTACATTGAGACTTTTCCAACAAAACTTTATTTAGTATTAATTTTTCAGTGTTTTTGGAAATGGAATCCAGATTAAAAATTATTAAAGCATTATTGTATTAGCCAATTACACCGATCAGGTATAACATTCTGACCACCTTCCTAATATTCTGTTGGCCCACTTTTGTTGCCAAAACAGCCCTGACCCATCGAGGCATGGACCCCACTAGACCTCTGAAGGTGTTCTGTGGTATCTGGTACCAGGATGTTAGCAGCAGATCCTTTAAGTCCTGTAAGTTTGGAGGTGGGGCCTCCATGGATCTGACTTGTTTGTTCAGCACATTCCACAGATGCTCAACTGGATTAAGATCTGGGGAATTTGGAGGTCAAGTCAACACCTCAAACTCATTGTTGTGCTTCTCAAACCGTTCCTGAACTATTATTGCTTTGTGGCAGGGTGCATTATCCTGCTGAAAGAGGCCACAGCCACCAGGGAACAGATGCACGGCTCCCCACGTGCATCAATGAGCCTTGACCCATGACCCTGTCACCGATTCACCACCGTTCCTTCCTTGGACCACTTTTGGTAGATACTGACCACTGCAGACCAGGAACATCCCACAAGAGCTGCAGTTTTGCAGATGTTCTGACTCAGTCGTCTAGACATTTGACCCTTGTCAAACTCGCCCAAATCCTTACTCTTGCCCATTTTTCCTGCTTTTAACACATCGACTTTGAGGACAAAATGTTCACCTGCTGCCTAATATATCACACCACTAACAGGAGCCGTGATGAAGCGTTAATCAGAGTTAATAACTCCACCTGTTAAAGTTAAGTTGTTCGACATGTGACTGTACAATGATCCTTTTTCACACTTGCGATTCTATTTTGCAGCCTCAAAATAGACGTCTCCTGAAGAACTTGTCACATGATGCAGGAGAGGAGACATCCCCTTTACAGCACAGCTCCAAGACACCAGTGGATAGTTGTACAACACCTTCAATATTTACAAATTTACAAAATAAATACAGTATTTACATTATAACAAACTGGATCTGATTAAACACATGAACATAATATTTCATATCACTCAAATACAAATCTTTTTATCTGTACTATAGTAAAAATCTGAATTCATTTTTAGTAGACTGTTAAAAACTGTTAATTTTTATATTATTAAAATGTTTATAAATAAATAAAAATGTTGATTTATTATACAGTTGCAGGGTTATAATAGACTGGGTATTTCTACCTACACACATTAGAGTGAATATTTCACTCTAAATGGGAAGTCTAAATTTCTTCCAGTCTAACCTTTCCTATTATTAATTTCTTGTTTTCTCTTAATATTTCTGATGACTATCTGAACCAAACCTTCTCTATTTTTTAGCCTGAAAAAAAAAGCTGGAATCCTCAACTGACGAGTCTCTTAACAAGTTCAGAGTTCAGCGATGGTGAGTATGTTCCAGAAACTTCTGAAAGAGAAAGTGACAGTTCAGACTCAGATGTTCAACAGCCCAAGCATAAGAAGAGTAAGAAGGGACACAATGTAGAGTCAGCTAAAGCTCTGAGAGGAGATGTCCAGAAAAATAAGAGAAGGCAAGTAAGACATTCTAGATCTCTGCCTACAAAAGACACTGAAGAATCCTCTTCATCAGACATGTCTTCAGTGACAGTGTTGTGTTCTCAAAGAGGAAAGATGGCAGAAGAGTCTATAGCAAAAAATACTACTGCATTTATTGTTCAAAACCTGTCAGCAAACTGGCACGTCATCTAGAGTCACAACATAAAGATCACCCAGAAGTGGAAAAAGTGTTGTCATGTCCAAAAGGGTCTAAAGAGCGAAAAATTCAGTTGACTCTATTGTTAAATCGAGGTAACTGTGTCCATAACAATCAGGTTCTCAAAGAGGGAAGGGGAATGGTTAAACCCAAACAACAGTCCAAAGCACCAGGAAAAGCTGGGGATTACCTGCACTGTATAAACTTTGAGGCTTACCTCAAGAGGAGATCTTTATGGAGGCGTATGCAGAGATGCAGACTAAGCAAAATTGTCAAAGGTTTAAAGCCAGGAACATCAAGAGTCCAAGCCCTTTGTAAATATGCTGAGCCTGTTCCCAATGGTGTGAACTCAAACTTTTGGAACATGGTACAGGACACGCGCGAGGATGACATCACTAATGTTGTCCGCAAAGAGAAAGGCATATTAAAGTTTGGAGAACATTTGTTTAATAAACACGGGCACGACGTCACAAAACATGAATACATCCGCCAGAAGATCTTGAGAGGTAATATCTCAAAGTAATCATGTTGTAACTGTGGTGCTATTGTTTACAGAAAAATCACCATCACTGGAAAAAAAAATCTGCTGAAGTTGGTCAAAATGAAGATTCTTATACGGCCGAAGGTAATACTATTTTTCAGATTATATTTATTTATATATTCCAGTCACATTCCCTAATACTGTTTCCTTGAAATACCTGAAGAAGGTTTATTTTATGGGTATCAATAAAAAGTAGATGATGTATATTTCTCTTCTGTATGTGCTCATGTTTTAATAGGTGGGACAGAAGACATAATCTTAATCTTCATAATCATAATCATAATCATAATCATAATCTACATTCTACTGCTGTTAAATTTGATGATCTATTTATATCCTTCTGAAATTTCCACCTATATTGTATTGCTGACTCCATATACTTCTGCATTACCACATTGTTTTACCTTTTTGTATTTGTAGTATTGTTTCTGCTGCTGCTGCTCCACTGCCACTAGTAGATCTAATCACATAACAGATCCTGTCACTCTGTGTGCAAAATGTCCCTCTTTTCTAAAAATACTAAGTTTTTTATTCAGGGTCAGAATGAAGGAAGTGGTCAACAGATGAGATACAAGCTGTGGAGAAAACGCTCATGGACAATATCAGCTCTGGGAAGGTTCCTGGGAAAGCCCAGTGTCTAAAATGTATTGAAACATCACCCCTGGCACTGTTGGGAAAGTGTCAAATTTTATGTTATTTTATGTTATTTTATTTTATTTCATTGAGGCACTACAATTTTTGCTGGAGTTCTCTGTTAGCAGTAGACAATCCTCATGATTCCTCTGGAACATTGCTCATTACCTCTGATGGCCACTGGAACAATCTTCTTTCTGTTCACACTGTTTGTGTTCTGTTGTTTTTAATATTGTTCTTTTGTTCAAAAAAAGGCATAATAATGCATTGCCACTTTAATTTATGACATCTTTTCTTTTTTAATGATTAGCAGATATTATCTACTTTTTGTTTTTGCAGACAAAACGTTCTGTGTTTATGTTTCATTTGTGGCATGTCTTTGTTTAATTTTGTTTTATCACACAGGAAAGTTTTATACGGGCCAGTTGTACTGAGTGCAGTATCATGTTGAGTAGATATAATTTGGATGCACTTTTGCAGTGGAACTAATTAAGACTATATGATTTTTTTATTTTTACAATATTTTATACTATTATTTTTTATACTTTATATTTTATACTATTAACATTATTATATCTGTGATGTGCCATGCTACAAAATTAAAGTATTAAACACTAGTTTCTGATATATTGAGTTATAAATCATTTAAAGACAAATTTGCGGTGGTGCCACCTGATGGTGGTTTGTGGTACAGAATAATCTGAATGTCCCCACCGGGATAGTAAAACAAGACAAAAATTGAGAAAACTAAATTTGAGAAATTTTGGTACTAAAGTACCAAAATCAAACAAATATTTGAGAGTTAAAACCAAGCCTCTATTTCATTTAGAAAAGTTGTGTCCCCACCGGGCATGAGCCAGTCAGGCGTCCCCACGTGGTATGATTTACAAGTATGTGTGTGTGTGAGTGTGTGTGTGTGTGAGTGTGTGTGTATGTGTGTGTGTGTGTGTGTGTGTGTGTGTGTGTGTGTGTGAATGTTGAGGTTGTAGATGAGGTGTAATGTATGCATGTATGAATCTGGAATGTTAATGGAGTGGCTGTGGCTCATTATTGATACTTGAATTCACAGAATGAAAATTAAATAATCTCTTACCATATTCAGCATAAAGCAATAGGAACTTATCTATCACGGCTTTTTCGTTGAGCTGACAATTGAGCTTAATTCTACAATGTTATATTTTCAGTCTTGGTCTCTTTTATTGCCAGTGTCTACCAGCTACTGTCTAGTCTTCATTTCCCTATATGTTCTGCATTCCAAAATCAAGTTGAGCAAATCTGACAGATAATTTTATATAAGAGGGCAACTACTTGACATGTCATGACTAATTCCATCCATAATAAACAGCTACCAAGACAGTGGCATTCAAAAATGTAATAACCCAGTCTCAAAAATAAATAAATAAATAAATAAATAAATAAATAAGCCCAGTCTACACCCATCATTTTGTAAAAACTCCAGACCAACCTTTAAGCTACCTGTTGTCTCAATGTCTCGCTTCACAGCTCATCGACTTCATCCTCCTCAAGGTATTCGATGTTTTACTATAAACTGTACCTTCTTTTTGTGCTATATATACAGGCCCCTGTTGGTCATACTTCTCCTCCTGCCTGCCAGATAGCACATGTGATGTACCTCAGGGCTACATCTTGGGTCCTATATCTGATCTTGTTAGTTCTCAAAATGGGCATGCACAAAAATTACGTGTTCTTTTAAACATTAAACCATTATCAGCATTTGCAGCTTACTTGTCTATGTCATCCACTGAGACATAACATAATGTTGCTCTTAATTGTTCCTGAGTAATGGCTGGATTATCTAATATACTGAAATTTATTGTCAAGAAGATATACAATTATTACAGTAAATAGATTAATATACTGTATTTAATTGTGTTTGAGGATGTGACTGTCTGTTCTGAAATCATATTTAAATAAAATTTGTAAAGTTTTTACAAGTTTTGATCTCAAGAGTTAAATGCTCGTTACAAATCCAGGAAACAATAGATCATACATGAGACAAAAGACTTCTAATAAATGCAAAATAAGCCTGATGATAGCTACAACATCAAAATCTCATATATACAAGAAAAAAATTATTAAAGCTGCACTGCCATCCCTTCTATGTTCTCCTTAGGACCCATGATAGAATGGTTTATTTATCTTCTGTCATTCTCCTAATCTGATACGGGACTACAGTTTTGAATGGGGCTTGGGAAATTAAAAACTGTCCTAATCGTATACAGGCAATATCAGGAAAAACAAGATGTACATGTAACCCTGCTCATTCATGTGATTATCCAGTCTGACAATGATGTGATGGTGTCCAGTGCATGCAAATTACAATGAATGTATAAATGTTAAGTATAAAATTTAACTGTATATCTGTAAAAATGACTTCACCGTATTATGTTTAACAATATAAGAAGATATCTAGTAATAGGCCTAGCTAAACAAGTACTTCTGAATAAAAACCACTCACCTGTAGAGATTGTTCTCTGGAGAACTAGAAATTATAGGAGAAATTAGAAGAATACACCATCTGATGATCAGGATTATTAGCAGATATATCACTAAAGATCTACTGTAGCTCTAGAGATGATCTATGCCATTTTCTCAGCTTTGTTAAAGCTTAGTATATGCCATAGCCATGTTATTGTACATTACTATACAACTGTCTTCTGTACAAAAGTTCTGGACTGAAATCCTGTAAAAAAATAACAAAAAAATTAACAGTATTTTAGGCTGTTAGTATGTTTAGTCTTGCAACATACTGAACCTGAGCTAATCTATTCAAAGACGGATATAAAAGCACTTTTGTACGTCGCTCTGGATAAGGGTGTCTGCCAAATGACCAAAAAAGTAAAATGTAAATGTAAATCATTACAATGTACGATGCATCTGTATGATCTATGATAATACCATTAGCAATAATCTGATTCAGTTTCTTCTTCAGATGCTAAAAAATGAAAAGATAAATCATGGAAGCTGGGTTAGACCTGTAACAAAATTATATATAATAATAATATAATAAACCAGTACAGTGTATCTCTATGCATCCTTAGAATATTAATTCACATATAAGACTGCTGCTGAATTATTTGGAAGGAGAAACTGTAATGTTTTTGATTTGTACTGCAGACTTGGTTGGCATAAGTCAATAGTATGTACCATCATCATTGTACAGGTACTCTTGTGTACTATTGTAATGACCTTGGGACTATTCCCTGCCAGCCCACTAAAGGGGGTGCTGGCAGGGGATTGCACTTCTTTGTCGTATGTTCCATGTTATGTCCCATGTCTCTTATTTTGAAATTTGTTCTTTGCCTTGTGTGTCTTTTTTCCCTGTCCCACCTGTCCCTTATGTTGTAATCATGGTGTGTATATACAGTAGACCCCTGTGTTTTCCTTGTCTTTTGTTGGTTGTTTCCCCCTTGTGGTTGTTGCGTTTTCTGTTTATGTTTGTTGTTTTGCCTTTGCCTTGTTTCTGTTTGTATGGATTTCTGTGTTTTGTGTCTTTTGTTTGGATTAAAACCCTCAACTGCATTTGGATCCTCTCTCTCTCATCTGTGACCACAAACGTGACTAAACAACTGACCAAAACTATGGATCCAGCAGTAAGCCTGTTATACCTGCGTCAAGGGGACAGGACCATTGAGGAATATGTGGAGGAATTTTGTGCTGTAGAACAAAAGACATGTCAAGGACATTTTTCAACATGGATTATCAAATGATGTCTCGTCTGATGCAATGTTACCACCACTTTGACTATAGCACAGTATATAGACTTCAGATTTTACTGTGGGCGTGGCAGAAGAACATCTACGCCCCGCCCGAGCCTGTCTGTGCCCCACCCGAGCCTGTCTGAGCCCTGCCCGAGCCTGTCTGCGTCCTGCCAGAGCCTGTCTGCGCCCCGCCAGAGCCTGTCTGCGCCCCGCCAGAGCCTGTCTGCGCCCCGCCAGAGCCTGTCTGTGCACCGCCAGAGCCTGTCTGTGCTGATATCCAGGGTGGAGGATGCCCCACTTATGTCTGTGTGTGCCGCCAGGAACACAGCCAAGATGGCCTCCTCTCCAGAGGCCTTGAACAAGATGGCCTCCACTCCAGAGGCCTTGCACAATGCTACCCACCATGCTAGAGCCCTCTGCCAAGTCCCAAGCCTGCCACGAAGCAACCAAGGTTCACTGACTGCCACAACATGACCATGGAGGTCACCCACAAGTTCACTGACTGCTTTGACACAGGTCCGCCCATGCACCAGGTTTGTGTACTCCATGGCCCAGGTCCTCCTGTGTTCCAGGTCCTCCAGTGCCCCATGGCCCAGGTCCTCCAGTGCCCCACAGCCCAGCTCCTCCAGTGCCCCAGGACCTAGGTCCACCAAAGCACCAGGACCTTTTGCTCCACATCCCAGGTCCTCCAGTGCCCTGTGGCCTGGGTCCACCGCGGTACGGGGATCTTCTGCTCCATGGCCGAGGTCCTCCCATGATCCATGGCCCAGGCCCTCCACAGCTCCAGGACCTTGTGCCCCACGGCCCAGGTCTTACAGTGGCCTATGACCCAGGCCCGCCATCCGACCTCCCTCCTGGACCCTCTTTTGTTTTGGGTGGATGTTCCTTTAGGACGTCAGGAGCCGCCCTTAGAGGGGGGCTATGTAATGACTTCGGGACTATTTCCTGCCAGCCTACTAGAGAATTGGGGATTGCACTTCTTTGTTCCATGTTATGTCCCATGTCTCTTATTTTGAAATTTGTTCTTTGCCTTGTGTCTTGCTTCCCTGTCCCTTATGCAGTAATCATGGTGTGTATTTAAACCCCTGTGTTTGCCTTGTCTTTTGTTGGTTGTTCTCCCCTCATGACTGCATTTTCTTTTTTTTTGTTGTTTTGCCTTTGCCATTGCCTTGTTTCGTTTTGTATGGAATTCTGTCTTGAGTAGATTAAAACCCTCAACTGCATTTGGATCCCCTCTATCTCATCTGTGACCACAAATGTGACAACTATTTACAATAAATTATTATACATTACACATGATGTGCTAGAATACTGATATTCAAATTTATTTGTATAGCACTTTTAACATTGGACATTGTCTCAAAGCAGCTTTACAGAACATAAGCATAAAACAAAATACTAGGAAAATGTACAAACATGAGTAAATCAAGAATAATAGCTATTTATATAGTGTTTGTATTTATCCCCATTGAGCAAGCCTGAGGTGACTCTGGTGACAGTGGCAAGGAAAAACTCCCTTGGATGGAAGAGGAAGAAACCTTGAGAGGAACCAGACTCAAAAGGGAACCCATCCTCATTTGGGTGACACTGGATTAATTAAAGAAATATACAGCCTGACAAGTCCTTTTGTAAGGAAAACTTCTGAAGCAGAATCCAACTAGAGCAGGTACTTCTATAGATGCCCCAGGATCCTACAGGGGTGGCCTCTTCTCAATGAAGCTCTGAAATCTTCATGAAGCGTGACGAGTTTTTTCGGGATGAGTAGAATTATGAGCAGCTGTTCATATACTGTTGACCAGTATTGGATTTTATTGTGTAGCACGAAGTTATGTGAAGTATTATGTATATGCTTGACTAAATAGATGTGTCTTTAATCTAACTTTTAAACTGACAGACTGTGTCTGAGCCCTGAACACTATCAGGAAGACTATTCCAAAGTTTGAGAGCTAAATAAGAAAACTCTCTACTGCCTTTAGTAGACTTTGATATTCTGGGAACTACCAGAAGTCCTGAGTTTTGTGATCTTAGGGAATGTGACAGAATGTAGCGTGTTAGAAGACTGGTTACATACATGGGAGCTAAACCATTTAGAGCCTTGTAGGTAAGTAACAGCATTTTGTAATCAATTCTAAACTGAACAGGTAACCAGTGTAAAGATGATAGAATTGGAGTTATATCATATTTTCTCGACCTAGAAAGAACTCTGGCAGCTGCATTTTGGACTAACTGTAGCCTATTTATTGAGGATGTAGGACAACCACCTAGTAATGCATTAGAATATTACAGTCTGGAGGTCATGAATGCATGAACTAGCTTCTCAGCATCAGATAAAGATAGGATGTTTCTAAGCTTGGCAATATTTCTAAGGTGGAAAAAGGCCGTCTTTGTAATATGGGTAATATGATTATTATGATACATTACCCTTTTCGTATTTTCAGGTTACATAATTAGTGTGGAAAGATGATAAAATCAAAACTGCAAAGCTTAAGTAACCTTATTTTGTTGAAATTCACATTGAGTTTCCTAATAAAGCAATAACTGGTGTCTGACTTGCATACGTACCTTTTGGGAATGTATTAGTTTAGATTAATAGAAGCGTTTCTAATAGTGTTTTACCATGACATATTTACTAGCACAAATATATGCAGTAAGCATTGAAAGTTTACTGCATTCTCTGTAAAAAAAAAAAAAGCACTCTGTTTTATTTGAGTAGAAAAGGTCATACAGATTTCAGCCACAAGGTATGCCAGTATTCAAGATACGTAAAACTTATTGGTCAAAATTTGCAATAACATACTGGACATTAAGTCAAAGAATCCCACCACTGTCCATGTTCAAAACACACACCATGAGCGAAACTACAAATCACTTTTAAATCCCTTGTCTATGACTCTGCTTTTGTGTGATCTGTTGTGTCTGTGTGCTTAGCTCCTGAAAATGCTGTTTGAAGTTTTTTTTTTACTACTACTACTACTACTACTACTACTAATAATAATAATAATAATAATAATAATAGTAATAATAATAACAAAACATATTATTATTATTATTATTATTATTATTGAATGACAGTAGAGCATTGAGAGTGTCAACATCAATGCATATATTGTGCATGTTACAATAAAAACACTGAGGCCATTTGCAGCTAGTTTCCTTCTGAATTTATTTGAGTATTGTTCACTCAAGAAGAACTCCAGCATGTGAAAACACTCTGAAACTACTTGTTATTGTATTGTTCATTAACCGTTACATGGATCAAATGTGAATGAACGTAATACTTTATGTTTCCACAAAGATGTATGACAATTGGCAAAATATTATTACTGGTACTAGATGTGTAGATGTTAGATGCTTGACTTATTTAGTTGCTGCACTTAATATCATACTAAGCCTGCTTCTTAAAATAATAGTTCACAGAATAAAAAAAAAAATATATATATATATTTTTATTTTTTTATATGCATTATGTGTCCCGTTGGTGTAAACTGAAATAAGTAATATTGCCATTTCTCTCACTTCACAGCACAATAAAGCTCTCTTCAGTCTTGTAGATTATGGATCTTGCAAAGACTTAATTGTGGATTTACATCAAACATCCACTTGAGACACTTACTATGGCTAGAAGCCTATCAATTTCTTACACTTCTGTGCAGATGTGCCTGAGTACAGTGACAGACAATGAAAATAAATACCTGCCATTCTAACAAACAGAACATTTTCTAAATATGTTCAGATGTCCATTTCTATGTCTTTGTACAAGCTGATCTCATCTACTTATATTTGTATTTACACCTGATCTCAGAAACTCTCACTAACATTTAAATAGTCAATGATTTTTGTGTTGTATGTTCATTTATATCTATTAATAAATTACTTTTTGTAATCATGTTTTCCAATAGTTAACAGTAAATGTATTCAATTTAAATAAATTGATATAGTTTACATTTCATAGCTACTATATACACTTTGAGGGAATTTGAGAGTCACTGAGAGGCTCACTCAATATAGTCTCCACAATTTCAGTTGAAAGACTGGACTCTATAAGCTGGTACAGTGAGGTTCCAAATTTCTGACCAAGGGTGAATGATGGCACCCTGAGACAGAAGATCCCGCTGGATGGAAATCTCCCAAGGAGTTCAGTCAAGAAGAGAGTTTAAGTCTGAGAATCAAAGATGAGTGGGCCAGTGTGGAGACACCAATAATAAGTGAACTCAGCTTTGAAGCAATCTGGCTAGGACTCCCAGGAGAAATGACTGATACTAATCCACTTCTGCTTGGCCATACCTCTGACATAATGGCCACCAATATGTGAGGGAAGAGTCCCATCGACAGGAAATCTTCCGGGTTTGCATGACCCAGAATCTAAATCGACCAGGGAGAGAGCATTTGTATCTGCCCAAAGCAGGATCAGCTGCACCAGTCTGAAAAGGGTGCACAAATGATTCAGAAAACCACCATGGTGTTGTTCATGCAGACCAACACATGGTAGCTCCTGAGCTGCAGGAGAAATTTTTTAAAGGCCAGAAACACAGCCTTTGTTTCCAGGCAGTTTACATGCCAGGAATTATGTTGCCTCCTCTTGTGTGCAGGCAGGCCATCAAGAACTGCTTCCTAACTCGTGAGAAAGGTGTCCATTGAAAGAGTCTTGCTATGGCCCCTGAGAAATGTTTGGACCAGTCTAGCAGTGCTAGAAGATCTGAGTAAGCATTGTGCAGAACGAGGAGTTATAAGAGCTTGAGGTAAGGACATGCTGGTCCATTTTTGGCCTTGTAAGCAAGCATCAGCATTTTGTAACTGAAGTGTGCAGCTATCGGAAGCCAGTGGATGGAACACAGCAATGGAGTGGTGTGGGAGAACATACAGGAAGAGGGTTAAAAACAATTCACACAGCTGCATTTTTGATCAGGTCCAGAGGTAGAATTGTGTTCAGAGGTAGACCGGAGAGCAGAGAGTTGCAGTATTCCAGAGTATGCTGCCTGCTCCATATCTTCACAAGGGGGGCACCTGTGGGAGCTAGGCAGCAGAGGGAGTGATTAGTTGAAACATCCAACTGCAAATTGCAGTGAGGGATTAGCTTTGTGTATACCAACAACTGATGTTTAACCTTCTGGTACCTGTCAATGACTGAACTGACAGCGTCTTCAAAAAAGCCCTGATGGGAGTCCTGGGTGTCCAGGAGAAAGTGGTCATAAAGCATAGTACATTTGGCCAATCTAGATATAGATTGCCAACCTCACATGTGACTATCCCAAGCAGCTCCTCAAATACAATTGATTTAGGAGGCTGCTCATTCACAACCCACAATACACTGCCAACATTGAGCAGCTCATAGCTCAATGCTGTGGACAGCATGACATTGTCATTGTCTTCACTTCCATCATTTTCCTGAGCAGCGCCGTTGTTCCTATGTGCCTCAAGACAACCACCATCATTCCTGTGCCTAAGACTAAGAAGTCTACAGTGTCCTGCCTTAATGACTATCATTCCATCAGACTCTCACTCATTGTGGTGTCTTGAAGCTGTCAATACCAACAAAGGCTTTTGTACAAAGTATTAAATATATTCCAGTAAGCGTGTTCAATACTTCTTCCCCTGGCATTCCATTTTATTAGACATAACTTTATTTCTGAACTTATTTGCTTTGTTTTCTTTATATGTATAGATTTCTTGGGTTGTCAGCAGCACCTTTAGAAATATATTTGCTGAGATAAACGGTGACGTGTTCAATATTTATTTTACCCTCTGTATGCTTACATTTATCTGTATGCCCAGGAGGAAGGAGGAAGTTCCTAAAGTACAGTACATCCCAGCTCTAAACAGCATGTTTTTGTTTCATTATTTGAACAAAACCAAAAGCAATAAGTTTTCCAAAGCCCTATTCTGGCAGAATTGCCATCATATTATTGTCTGATCTGGAAGAAAATGGATGAGGCCTGCAAATGAAGGTACTCCAGTTTTCCATGTAAATTGAATCTTGACTAGATAGGATTTAGGATTTTCTATAACAAACACTTGTATAGAAATGATAAACAAAACAAAAAGTAAAAGAAGGGGACATTGTAAATACTGCATGCAGGATGCACATTTGCACAAGATTTGGTTTAATGAAGCATTAAAATGGACTGACATAGATGTCTTGTTAAGTCACACAGAATTAAAGCTGTTTATTCTGGTCTCTCTCCACCGACTAAGCTTTTTTGTGCGTAATGAAAATGTATTAAGTACATTATTACAGAAGCTGAGGAAAGAAAACCTGTCCCGGAAATTAATGAACAATGGATATGAGGAAGTACTTTTCCAGTAAATACCTGCATGCATATTTAGTTTTTTTTCTGACTTTAAGTGCAAGGTTGGAATAATGTGTTAGCATTAGCCTCCAACACGCGGATACAGACACACACACACACACACACACACACACACACACACACACACACACACACACACACACACACAGACACACACACACA
>JAOTRN010005849.1:0-13338 GCA_028566695.1 Bagroides melapterus
CCAACTGAGCTGTGCAAGGCTTAGAATGCATAACCTGCTGGTGTTCTATAAATGGCATGTTTAGCTGTCATCTGTACAAGCTTCATGTAAATGGTTTTGTCCATAGCATTAGTTTTGGCAACCAAAACAGGGTTGATTAGTAATGGCATTCTTTTGTCTTGGAAAGAAGTCTTGTGGTAGTGTTGACTTTGCAGATGAGTGTTGTCAGGTCTTTCCAGCAGTTGTCAACTTGATGACATGCAGAATGGTGTAGGGCCACTGGAGGACTAAAAGACCTGCAAAACACAGGAAAGAAAAGGGGAAAGTATCTTGCCATAGAACTTAGATTTAAGCATTTATTACATTTATTACCATTACTACTGTCCCTTTAATTTTGGCAGGACTCTACAGTGTTTATGGTGATGGTGTAAACTTTAGTCCCACGGTATCTGGACTCTGATAAACACTACTGCCACCTATCCCTCTTCTCTAGGTAGATTAGATGATTAAAATAATTATGTCCATGGACTCAGTCTGTTGATCTTTAGTTGAAGTTGTAGAATCTCCCACATTTGTCTGTTCATTTCTTATTGTTCCAGTGGTTTTGGTGAGTTCTCTTATTGGTCTCTCCTGGCTGGCTTCGCCAAACTGTTAGATTTTCCTGAATTTGGCTGAGCAGTAGTTGTGTGGCTCGCCAACGTATTAGTTTGCTTTTAATATGTAAAAGAAAAGTAAGCTGGACCAAGTGCAGGGGAAAAGTGTTTATTGAAGATGCTCGTGCAGCATAGCAGCCTTCTGGAACTTAACCCAAAGGTACTGTCTGTGTGAGCAGACTTTATACAGGGTGACAAATGGTCTTCAAACAATAGATAGATACAGATAGATAGATAGATGCCTGCATTATGGTGGAATCCCAAGATGGTGGTTCTCTAGGAATGAGAAACACTTCTCTGTGTTTAACTTGATGCCTAGAGACCTCATATGGGCAAGCACAGCATCTAGACGACTGCCTGTCTAGCCTTTGACTGGGCCAGAATGAGCCAGTCATCCAGGTAATTCAGTATACGGTTGCCCTGGAGATGCAGCAGCAACAGGACAGCGTCCATGCACTTTGTAAATGTGTGTGGCAATAAGGTTAAGCCAAAAGGAAGGATACTAGTAAGCTCCATTTCCAAAAGCGTACCTGAGGAACTTCCTGTGCTCTGGAAGAATGTAAATATAAAAATAGGCGTCTTTGAATTATATTGTCAAAAACCAGTCCTGGTATCTGATCTGTGATGCCCTAACTTTGACTATGAGCATCTTCATCTTCAATGTCTTCAGTGCACATTTCACAACCCTCCAGTTCAAAATTGGATTCAGCCCCTGTCTTTCTTTGGAAAAAACAAAACACCAGCTGTAAAGGCCTGAGTCTTGATCTGGGAGGGGAACGTGTTCCATGGCCCCTTTTCTAACAAGCAAGAAAAGTTCCTCTTGGATGAAAATGGTTTGGTGTTTGCCAATGACAGTGGACAAAACACAATGAAACAGAGTAGGATGGGATGTGAACTACATTTACATCTACATTATCTAGGACCCACTGAGACACACCTGGAAAAAGTTTACATGCTGCCAGGTTGTCTGAAAGTGGTTTCAACTTCATGCTAGGATTCTTTCTTGGGCACACGAGGGGCAGAAACTTGGCTGGAAAATCAGGCCAAGCGGGATTGGCCTGCTGATAGAGTAAACTTCTTCCAAAACATGCAGCTGGCTCCCTTGGGAGCCGACCAGGTATGCTCTACTCCCAAACAAACAATGCAAAGGGAGTGTGTCATCCTCTTAAGCTAGTTGCTTGCCATAACAACTTTTTTTTACCCTAGACTTTTAATACCTTATTTTTTCCCTTAACCTATACAGACAGTACAACAATTGAAACGAACATACACAGAGCACTTCCTAAGTACAAAGAAGCTGGAGTAATGTGACATAGATGTCCTTATATGGGCTTGTTGGTAAGTCTTCCCTTTATCAAGTGTTTTATCGAAGCCATACACTAGCAGGTGCACACAAAACGTCAGACATTTTTTAATCTTCCTCAATGAAGCACTCCAATAGTATCAAACATGACACAGTATCGAATTCCCTCAAAAGAAATGTAGGGGTCTGTTACAACCTGTGAGGTATGGGTTGTTTTATGTGTTATATCTCTTGTATATGTGTGTGTGTGTGTGTGTGTTCATTCCCCCATTCTCCAGGTCACACCATATTCCAGCCTGGGTTTTCCTGCCATCCAGCAACTCATTGGAAGGATGACATCATTGAAAGTTACCCTATAAAGCTGGGATGGAAGCAAGCCCCGGGAGCGTCATTGCTCTCTTGGCGTTGTGTTTTTTCTGGTGTTCCATTCCTTGAATTTGTGATTGTCATTCTGGTTTCGATTTTGGCTTTCCTTGACTACAAGTTCTGTTTCTGTCCGGGTCTGTTTTGGTTGCTCATTGTAAATTTGTATATATAGAAATTGTATTGTACATATTGAGATTGTATATATCACCGGTAGTAGGGGTGTGACTGCCATTTTTGTTGGGGAGTGGGTTTTGTCTTTGTTTCTTGGTTAGGGAGATTAGGGAAGGTTATTGTAATTTTTGTTTATTTATTTTTGGTGTATAGTTAAGTTAGACCCTAATCAGAGATTGGTTTTAGTTTATTATTTTGGCCTTGGTCCCCCTGAAGTCTGTTCTGGTTACTGTGCTGTACATAATCACAATACATATCACTTTGTGGTAACGGCTGTGTGTTTGTGTCCTTTCTATATAATTCCGGAGCATATATTCACTCCTTTTCTTCCATCTATTACCCGTGCCATTCGTCACGCTGTGCGTCCCAGGGCTCACAAAATATGGTCCAAAAAATTATAGCAGTATAGCACTACCATTAGAATGAATGGGTCCATCTTGCTTGCCATCTTAAGTCTAAAGTATTTATTAATAACAGTAGGAACACAAGTTAAAAATGTGTGAACTACAATTAGCAAATTCACAGATTTCCAAAACATAACAACCAAGCAAGATTCAAGAACTACATAATGCTACATACAATAAACATGGATCGGTAATGGTAAACAATGAATATTAAGCACAATAAATAGAAACACATTTAAAATATAGAAACGTTGGTGAAGACATGATATGTGTGTATACAAAACTTAAACCGAACAAAACACACACGGCAAAGTAAACAAGTTTCATGACTCTAGGACTTTTGAAAAGCCTTATTGAATTTGTTAAAATTATAATAATTCATTCATTTTTATTTTGTTTTTATTTTAGATATTCTTCCTGTGCATATCTTCTATTTTGTGGTATTAAGCGGTGGTTTGTGCATATATAGTCACAAATCTTAATGACCTTTGTCTGTAGTCTAGCAAATTGTTTTCTGTAGTGTAGCAAATTGTGCTTTATGATTTGCCAGAGGTAAGCCATGAAAAAACACATGGTAGATACTCAGTACTCATATAGATCTTTTTCACTTTTGTAGAATATTTTACATTTACGGCATTTGGCAGATGACTTTGCAAAAGTCAAAGAAGTTGCTATCAGTTAATACACTGGTACACAGAATTCAAAGAATTAGGATACCATTAGCCTAAATCTCTGTTGTGAGGGTTTTTTTTTAATAAATACACAAAACAATATAAATGCACAAAACAAACAGGGGAAGATAAACACTATATTAAGTGTTTCAGAAAGAGGTAGGTCTTCACCCGTTGTTTGAAGACAGCCAGTGAAGGTTAATTCAATCAATTTGGTGCCAGTTGTTATGATCTTGGGACTATTCCCTGCCAGCTCACTAGAGGGGGTGCTGGCAGGGGATTGGACTTCTTTGTTTGGTCCATGTGGTCTCTTATTTTGAAATCTGTCCTTTGCCTTGTGTGTCTTGCTTCCCAGTCCCACCTGTTCTTAGTTTTGTGCTAATCATTGTGTGGACTTAAATCCCTGTGTTTGTCTTGTCCTTTGTTGGTTGTTGTTCCTTCTTTGGCTGTAATGTTTGTGTCATGTTTGCCTTTGTTTTCTTTTTTTATAAAAAAAATTAGTACACCCCATTAAATATTCAGTTCTTTATTAAGGAATGTCATTATTTCAATTTCTGGTATACTTTTAATTTGTTTAGTTTGTACCTGTAGATGAAAGTGATGTAATTGCTTGTAAACAAATATATATATGTGTGTGTGTGTGTGTGTGTGTGTGTGTGTGTGTGTCAAATCAACAAAAATGAGTATTTCAACTGAGGAAAAAGTTAAGATTCCCTATACCATAATAGCTAACATGTCCCCCTTTAGGTGAAATAAAGTCAGTGACCCGTTTCTTGTAGCCATCTTCCAGTTTCTGACATTGACTGGAAGAAAGAATTCTTTCAGCTGTGAGAGTTTGAGGGTTTTCTTGCATGCACAGTCCATTTCAATCACTTACAGGATCTCAGTATGATGTAGATCTGGGCTTTGATGTTGCCATTCCAGAATTTTTCAGAATTATTTTTCAGACAGATTAAATGGTATGTTTTGGGTCAGTGTCATGTTGCAAAGTCCAATTCCACTTCAGGGTCAATTTTTTGACAGATGGTCTCACATGTTCCTCAAGTACAGTAGCTATTGATACAATGTAAACTTTAAAGTGGATTCTATGGTGGTGAGCTGGCCAAGTCCTGCTGCAGCAAAGCATGTAGTTGATTTACACTAAATATGCCCTCTGTTATGGTCTCCATACAATTAAATTTTAGACTCCTCTGTCCAAAGCCCATTATTCCAGATGTTTTGGCCTTTGTCTCTGTGTTCTTTGGCAAACTTTCAGCATTACCCTCTTGTTTTTCTAAGACAGCAAATGTTAAAATTGTACACCTCCCATGATAAAGTTGTGCAGTATCTGTAGCAAGAGCTTGCTGTATGTCCTGTGTTGATATTTTAGGGCATTTATCTGCTATTGGGGTGAATTTGCTTTGATGGCCTGACCTGGCCATTTTGGCAGTTGTTTTAAATGTTCTCAACTTGTAAATGATTTTCTGGACAGTAGAAAAGTTGATTACAAATCATTTTGAGATATTTTTATATCCCTTACCAGATTCAAAAGCATTAAAAATCTTCTATCTGAAGGCCGCAGAGAGTTCTGTCCTGTGATTTAAGACCAATAGAGAATGGTGCGCTACAGAAGGAAGAACTACAAACCTTAGTCGTGGTACCTGGACCAACTCGACCATCCATGTGATGTCCAGGCCCCGGTTGAGAAATGTGGCAATCTAGCACCACTTAAAATGTAATATTTAATCGTAGGCATATGTTCATATTTACATGTCTATTATGTGTACAGGACTGTCAGCTGCATATACCATCTATTACAGAGGTGAATTTTGCTATCTGTATGTAGAGATAAAATTTTGAGAGACAGAGAAAGCCCAATCCACTAGTCTCTGGGCACCTGCTTATTTATGCAGTTATCAATCATGTGCATGAAAAACACATAGGTGTAATAATCAAAAAGGGGCAAGGCAGAAATTGTCAATGGTCTTACACAATATAACTAATACAGGCAATATGAAAGGCTTTCTTTCAACACAACGGAATAATACTAACATTGACATGTGCTCAGCTTAAATGTCTGTGGAGGCCAGAAAAAAAATTCAGAGCAAAAGAGTGTTGAAACTGATGTTGATGTTTAGGTGGCAACATGGTCTCCAGACTTGGGAGGTGAATTGTGGTCCTCTGTCCAAAACATTGTTCTTGTGCCGTGGGTTCTGTTTGTTGAACCTGGCATAATTCTTCCATCATGTCCCCATGGACTGGAGTGAGTATGATGGATGGTGGTAGGATGGATTCGGGACATATATCAAGAAATGGGTCGTGGTGACGTTAGAGGGTGTATGCTTTACCATTCTTAGTGCCTGGCTAATAAGTAACTGTAAAGTTGAACCAAGTAAAACATAGTGCCCACCTAGCTTGTCATGGATTAAGGCATTTGGCCTGTGTTATATATTCCTGGTTTTCATGACCTGAAATGTGTGTTTGGCCCCCTCAATCCATGTTGCCAACATCATAATTGGCTTCTGCTGGCATTAATTTCCAAGAGTAGAAGGCACAGGGGTATAGTTTTTTTTGGTGTGCCATGGCACTGAAAGAGTACTGCTCCAATCCTATAGCTGGATGCTTCTACTTCTACAATGAAGAGTTCATCAGGATCAGGGTGTTTCAGGATTGGAAATCTTATTTAGATTCTTTGTCTCAAAGGATACATTTCAGATTGCCCCACAGAAGGGAGGTGATGGGAACGGCAATGAACCTATAATTCTTGATAAAGCAATGATAAAAACACAGGAAACATTGTATATCTTTCATCGTGAGGGGTAACGGGCACTCTGTAACCTTGCTCTGTCCATCTCTACCCAGCCTGGTGTAAACACATATCCCAAGAAAGAAATGGTGTTCTGATGAAACTCACATTTCTCAGCTTTGACATAAAGCTGGTGTGAAGAAGTAGTGGTTGAGCATGTCTCCTAGTATTTCATTAATGAAGCCTTGGAACACAGTTGTAGCATTAGTTAGACTATATGAACAATACAGTGATTCACACCTGGGAATACAAAGGCCCATATAATGAGTTGCATAATGAGCCTTCCAGTCAGGTGTGTGAATGAGAGGGAATTGCTACAACAAAGGAATGTGAGGACAAAAGAAATTTATATACTTTTTTGTTTGTAGTCTGTTTAGAATATATTTACCTATCATGCAAAATAACTTGCAAATGCAGCTAAACAATTTATATATAGCAGGTAAACCATTACACCATTTGCACAGCCAACTTGCTCACATAATGCTGAGAAAATGTCCAGGATCGAGGGCAGAGGGACACAGATAATCATGTATACTACACTTGAATTTACACATGTAGTGGTACCGAATTTAGGGCAAAACAGTGCTAAAACAGACATTCGTAACTTTCTTGTGCAAGAAGCCGGTGATGCAGCTACAGTCCTAATCAACAATTAAAACAGTTGTTAATAAACAATAAATGCATCACTGGTAAGAATAGATGTGTGTATATGTCTGTTGATGGGTCACTTCTCGGTGACATTTATCTGATATATTTACACATCAGACAATCGCGAACATGTATATCCTTTGATGGGTCCAGACGCCTTTCGAAATGCAAATGTTCGTCATCTGAGTCGCGAGGAGAAGGTAAACTCTTCATCACTGTCCAGAACCATGCAAAGTGCTTTGTGCCATAATTCAAATGCGCAGAAAAAGTAAGTAAATTCTATGATAAAGATTGACATTTTATGTCAGCTTTTCGGGGGCATGTACATGATTACCTGGCTCACCTCAGATTATTTCCGTATGAACAGCGCTCTCAGTGAGAGGCGGGATCTCATTAGCGATAATGAGGTGAAACAAGAGAAACTGTACCTCTTCTAAATTTCATACGGATTACTTAATCAGAGAATATTTGTATATAGCCACAAAGCGCTTCGTTCCCATCTCAGGGAACCGGGTTACATACATAACCTGGTGTAGTTTCCTTTTGAGGGAACTCAAGGCTGCGTTGAGTTGACGATATGGGAACATCAATACCCACGCCGCCATGCACCAGTCGTTGACTGATATCTTCAAGGGGAATGCCCCTGGCTAAGGCACTGGATGAGGAGATACCCCTAGTAGAGTGAGCACTGATGCCTAGAGGTGAGGCGTCTACCACCCAGTCTACCAGGTGCTGTTTGGAGACCGAATTACCTCTGTTCCAGCTCCCAAAACAGAGAAACAGGGAGGAGGAGCTATGCCTCATTGGACATAAGTCCTCAAGGCCCTGACTGGGCAAAGCAAACGCAGCCTCTCTTGCTCCGCTGACTCATGGGGTGGAAGTCAATAGACCTGTAGGATGACTGGGCATCTTGGAGACATATCCCGCCCTGAGGTGCAGGATAGCCTTGGACTAAGCAGGTGGGGGTGATCAACAGTGCCTGCAAATCTCCCACACTTTTGAGGGGGCCAAGGCTAAGAGCAGAGCTGTCTTCAGGGTCAGAAACTTCCCAGAGGCTGACTCCATGGGCTCAAAGAGGGCTTCCAGCAGCCCCTCCAGGACCACAGAGAGGTCCCAAGAAGAAGGGCACGGTCTGCAGGAAGGCCTCTGCCACCTGACACCACAGAGAAAGGGAAAGACCAGAGGGTGATTACCCAAGGAGGGCCCGAAAACATGTTTGTGGTTTGCATTGATGTCAGCCACATAAACCTTTAAAGTAGATGGGGACAAGCCCCAAGAAAAGTGAGACTGCAGAAACCCCAGCACTGTACCGACTGGGCAGTGAACTGGACCATGACAATGTTCATCGCACCAGAGCCCTAGCATTCAATAGAGTCTCTGTCACCTCAGATGAGAGCCAAGCCTCTAGGAACTGGTGCCCCTCAGGGGCCAGACCAAAAGGGCTGAAAGGGCTAGGCCAAAAGGAAGAATGCAATACTGGTAAGCTTCACCCCCAAAGGCAAACCTCTGCTCTGGCAAAATGCTTATATGAAAATAAGCATCTTTGAGGTCTATCATCACAAACCAGTTCTCAGACCTGATCTGGGATGCAACAACCTTGGGCGTGAGCATTCTGAACATGCATGTCTTCAGAATACAGTTCAGACCTCGCAGGTCCAAAATTGGACGCAGCCCTCTGGCTTTTTTGGGAGTGACGAAATATTGACTGTAAAATCCAGAGTCCTGATCAAGGAGGGGGAACTTGTTCTATGGCCTCTTTCCTCAGAAGCAAAAGCAGTTCCTCCTGGAGGGAATGCTGCCTGGTGTTTGCCAAAAATTGTAGGCAGGACCCACTGAGCCACAAGTTCCCACGCTGCCCGGTTTTAACCCTGTGCCGATCTCCCTGGTGCCCTGAAACAGCGCACTCACAAGTGCTAAGCCAGGGTAATGAACTGTGCAGCTGTGCTCCCCATTGTTCTCTGAAATGCCAGAAAGGGGCAGAAAGTAAAGGAAGCAACCCTGAGAGGGACACTCCGAGGAACCTCAGCCCTTGGACATCAGGATTCCTGAGAAAGGACTTATCCTTATATTTTAACTCTGTTAGATTCAGCCACAGTTGCCTCTCCGTGGCAACCAGTGTAGCCATTGAGCTGCCTATGGAGCAGTCTGCTTCGTGGCACAGAGAGTGAGATCCATGGCTCGGCAGAGTTTAAGCTACTGCCTGAGGGTCCAATCCCTCGCCAGCGTCAAGGTCTTTCAGCAGGTTAGCCTGGTAGGCCTGCAAAACTGTCATGGTGTGCAGAGCTGCACCTGCTTGGCCTGCTGCCATATAGGCTTTACCCATTAGAGCTGAAGTAGCTCTTAGTCAGTACCTGGCTTGGAGGGAAGCACAGGCTTTCTCCATGTGGGTGATGCAGGAGAGAGATAACTCGCTAGCATCTCTTCAATCCTAGGCATTGCCCCATACCCAAAATTTTCCAGCCATAATGGCTGAAATGTCAGACATGGCTGGGGAAAGGGCAAGTGGAAGGGAAAAACCCATCATGATATAGTGGGGGCACAGATGCACGCATCTTTTAAAATCTTTATTTGGCAACATAGTTTTCTTTTTTCCCTAGCTCTTTGAAATATATTTTTTCCCTGCACTAGACAGACAGGACAGACAATCGACACAAACATACACTTCCTGCACTTCCTGAGGACAAAGAATGCTGGAGCAATGTGATGTAGATGCCTTTTTATGGACTTGCTGGCATGTAATTTCTTCGCCACCTGTCCTTTCCAAGCCATTAAATTGGCTACACAGAGCTTCAGAAACAACTTCCTCAAAGAAGCATTCCCATATCATCAACTCGACATAGCTGTTTGTCAATGTATTATGCTATATATTGTCAATGCAGGACATTCTTATTGGCTGTGATGGTTCCTGAATGCCTCTGCCCAAACCCAAGTGATTTTTTACATAGAACCAAATTTTAAGAAGATCACCTGTGATTAGTTTGTCTAATGGAATGGAGCTATGGAGGGCCGAAGGAGGACAACCTAAGACAGGGCTTCACTGCCGCTGAGCACCTGCTCAAGAGGGGAGGTGCAATCTGTGTAAAGCAAGTGATATGATGCCAGGGCCAAAAGCATCAAAGGCTGGACTGTAAAGAAATTGCAGATTGTTTGAACCCAGATTCCACTCCAAGATACACAACAGAAAGTGTTCACTCCCAAAAAGACGTAAATATCACAAAGCCATATATTTTGAAGTCTAAATGATGATCAATTGATCAATTGTTAGTATGGGAGTGGCAGCAGGACATCAAGGACCATCACTGTACAATGGGTATAACTTGACCTTGACCTTGACCATTTTAACAATAGTATCATTTGACCATTTGAGGGATAACATTTATAACAATGCCAAGCCAAGGTGTACATGACAATGTTTATCATTTAAAGACATCCAGTTAGTCAATAGTAACACTATTGGACATTTGGACAACACTAGAGTGGTTTTATCACCCAGCAGGTCAAAAATCACCCACACCCCCTTTTCATGTTTGTGAAACAAAATTGCTCTCCCTGAAGGCAATTTACATTATGCATTATGCAAAACTTGAGCAGGTTTCCTGTCAAGGCATGGGCTGGGGCATGGAAATGGTGGTGGAAGCCACATGGCAGAGGCACAGCTGAGTGGGGACTGAATTTGTTCACCTAGGAGAAGTCAACCCAGTGTCCACTCTGGTTCACTTGACACTTCCAGCTCCTTTGTGGCTTGACACCATGGTGCAGATGTTTTCATGGCTCAATCTTATTCTTAGCACGACTGAGTCCTAATGTTACTGAAAGCACACTTTGGGAGATTTGCCATACAGAGAGATCCCGGCCAGTAATTTGGAACCTACAAGATACAGCTTATAGATTCTGATCTCTTGACCAATGTTGTTTAAACTACACTGAGCTCTAGGGCTCTGTAGTACACTCAGGGTGCAAGGAGCAAGCAAAATCACACAGGAAGAAGGTTAGAGTGAAAAGAAAAATTTTATTTATAAAATAGTGCAGTGAAAAGAAGGTAAAATAGAGTAGTGAGGGAAAAAAACATACGTGAGTGAAAAGCAGATGCTGAGGTGATGCTGGAGGTGCAAGTGCTGTGAGGTATTTGAGAGTGCCAGAGTTGTGTGGATGTCTCTGGAGGTCTCTGGCACCTCTGGAGAGTGCAGACAAGGCTGGAGTTTTCTGGAGAGTGTTAGAGGCTGGAACCAAGTGGGAGACTTCACAGCTCATGGGCTAAAAATAGAGAGCCAACACAGAATAACAGCATTAGTCTGGCTCTTAGCCAACCTCACCTCTCTTCCACCATGTTCCTGGTTCTCTCCTATTCTTGTGGAAGGTGAATAAAGCCAGGGGCATTCCTTATTGATCATCTGCCTGCATTGTCCACAATTGGCCTTTCAGCAAGGGGTGTGTTTGCTGTCTGTCATGTAGAAGTCGCACCACTTCTAAATCACAGCAGTAGGAGTCAAGGAGAACTGATTTTCCCTGGGCAGAGTATGGGTGTCAGGGGATAGAGCCACCTGTGAGAAACCTTTGATCAAGTCCAAGGTGGATATAAAATGGGGTGTCCTCAACCTCTTTACTAGGTCATCGATTTGGGGGAGTGGGTAGGCATTAAATTCAGACACTCGGTTAAGTCGCTTGAAGTCATTACAGAGACTCAGCATGCCATTTGGCTTTGGGACATTGACAGTGGGGCTGGAAGACTCATCAATGATTCTGTCACAAAGAATTTTGTTTACCACCTCTTGATGGATCTCTGGGATCCAGTTGGGCCATTGTTTGGCTTCAACTCCTTGAAGAGTCCTGATCTTGTGAAAGACCAAGTGAGTGAATGAGTCTTGGTTTGGGGAGAAGATGTCAGTGAAACAGTCCACCAACTCTGTCAGGTTTTGGTTCTGGGACCCACACCTCACCAAGGTACACTCCATGGGATCTGGCAGACAGGAACCAAAAGCAGACACAACAGAGGCAGGAGCCACCCATTTTGTAAGGAGATTAATGTGATGGAGCTAGGTGTCTGCTCTCTTACCTGGCTGTTCCAGGTGGTAGTTGATGGACTCACTCTAACCACTGTGTAGGGGCCTTGCCAGTGGGCCAGAACTTAAGGAGAACTTAATCACCAGGTGAGAATTCCCTCAGCTGAGTGGGTCAGTTGTAGACTCTGTTGAGCTCTCTGGGCTGCTTCAAGGGCCTCTCTGACATTTAGGGCTACTTTCTCAATACATTTTTGCATTTCCTGTAGATATTCAATAATTTACCTGAGCTTTTGGTTAAACTGTTTGATGATCTGTATGTGGGTGATAGACAGATGTCCTCAGGTGTTTAAACTGCAACATATGACACAGACAAAGCATTAGAATGTGTTAGAAGTGTGTTTCTCACCAGTCGGCGTTCTATTGATGTCCCATCAAGCAGTCCCTCCATACATACTGGCTTGCTATAAGAAGGTGGATGACTCTCGCTGAGAGGAACATGCGGCAGAGAAACCAGGCCAGTCGCAGAGTCCAGAGCTTCTGGCCAGGTGAGGGTGACCATGCTTCCAGTGTACAACAGGGTTCTTTCAGCCATGCTGAAATTTTCACCATGGTGAAATAGATTTTCACTACGGTGATGGGAGCTTTGGTTGGGCCGGATCTGTGTAGGGTGCAGCCTGTGATCAAGGACTTGGAATGTAGAGTGTCTCATTCTTAGTGGCAGGTCCAGGAGAGGAACGTACTTTGCTGGCTTTCTCTCCCCACACTGTTTCAAATAGTGGAAGAGTTGACTTTTCATGCTCTTCACACATTGCTCCTGATGCTTGAACTTAGTACAGTTTTTGACACCATTATTTGAATGGTTAGAACGCCCTCTCCTGGCTAAGGTCTTATTTGACCAATCAATATTCTGTTTGTAGATGTAAATAGTGACATCTCTATGCATAATTAGATTATGTTTAGTGTTTCAAAAGGTTCTATTTTATTTCCACTGCTTTTCACATTATATATGCTTTGTAAAGATAAAATGAGCTTCCCACTCTTATGCTGATGGCACACAGTTGTATGTTTCAGCAAACCCAGATAAGAGGCACAAGCTTAATGAGATTAAAAAAATGTGTTTAGACAGTGGATGTTTAACAACTAAGAAATAAGTGCTTGTATTAGGACCACATAGAAGTACACTGCACATCCTTCCAATCTCTATCTCTCTGTCTTGCTAATCTGTACAAGTCCTTCTCGCCTTCCCTTGTGTCTAACCTGGGGTCTGTTCCAAAAAGCAGATTATGTGACATACCCGGATATGTTTGAGAGTAAGTTAGCGGATAACCTCAGCTTTCGGTTCCAAAATCGGAGTTAAG